>BLSH010196346.1:1179147-1193909 GCA_018402905.1 Glandirana rugosa | reverse complement strand
AAGCCCAAGTTTCCTTCTTTAGAGAAACTATAACTGAACTATAACTGAACTAATCTCTTTTCAAAAAGGTATTTTGATCCTATATTGTGAATGATGATGTTACGCCAAGTAAATACATACCCAACATGTCATGCTTTAAAACTGCGCCCACACGTGAAATGGCGCCAAACTTGAATACGATTGCCTGTCCTTTCAGCCAATCAGGTGATGGATCTCTGGACTTGCTTCCTGATTGGCCAGGAGGAGGATCAGTGTGATAATAGCGAATATTCGTGCTCTGCGCCCTGAGCCCACCTTATTTTGAAGCCAGTGGAATGAGTCATGTTCAGCAGGCAGTGCTGCCCGCTGAATATGATGGAGGATATTAATTCCTCCATCTGCTGCCTTTCCAGCTTAAAGGAGTTGTAAAGACAGAATGTTTTTTATTTTAATGCATTCTATGGATTAAGATAAAAAACCTCTTGTGTGTAGCAGCCTCACCAGCACCCCCCCCCCCTAATTACTTACCTGAGCCCCTTCTCTCTGCAGGGATGTCCACGAGTGTCTTAGCTGGCCCAGTCATTCCCCCTGATTAGCTGAGACACAGCAGCGGTACCATTGGCTCCAGTGGCTGTCAATCAAAATCAGTCAGCCAATTAGGAGAGAGAGGGGGGTCGGGGCTCCATGTCTGAATGCATACACGGAGCTCTGACTCAGCTTGGGTGCCCCCTGTAGCAAGCTGCTGGCTGAGGGGGCACTCATCAGAGGGAGGGGCCAGGAGAGCAGAAGAGGGACCCGAAAAGAGGAGGATCTGGGCTGCTCTGTGCAAATCCAACTGTACAAAGGAGGTAAGTATAACATGTTTGTTATTTAAAAAAAAAAAACCTTTACAATCATTTTAAAGGAGAGTAACTGGAGGGCAGTAAAAAACATTGCACAGTCTGTTTTTACTGTCCCCTACTTCAGGTGTTAGCTAGCCTTAGGGCTCATGCATACTGTAGCTGATAAACGACCGTTTTTGGTAGTTTGGGCATTTTTTTAACAGCCCAAAAACGTCCCTTTATGTTATCCTATGTGTCCATGCACACATGGACGTTAATTGTCATTTAACAGCAGTGGCATTTTTCGGCTGTTAATTGGCGTTCAAAAGTTGTTCTTCTGACCACAAAAACCACTGGACACCAATAAACGCTGCTAAACGCTCATAAAAGCCGATAAACGACCGTTTATCAGCGTCCAGTGTTTTTTGTAGTCAATGGAAGCTAATGAAGCAAAAAAAAAACGCTCAAAAATACAGATGCCGATAAACGCTGCTTACAAAACGTTGCAAAAGAACGTTTTCTAAGCAGCGTCTCCTGCCTGACGCCCAGAGAGCCCAGAGAGCGTCCAGTGTGCATGGAACCTTAACCGCTTGCCGACCGCTGATCGGCGATTGACGGCGACAAAGTGGCTCTGTAACGCAAAACGCCGTCATACAACGGCGGCCGCGATACAGAGCCACTGTGAGCGCGCTCACTGTGTTCGGGGGGGCCAGGGAGCGGGTGCGGCGGCTTCGATTGCCGCCGGCCACCCGCGATGCCCCCCCCCGGAGTGAAGGAGCGGAGGTCCGTGTAAGTAAACACGGACCTCCGCTCTGTGTGAGGGGGAAGGGCTGTGATCACAGCCTTCCTGTACATGAAGGCTGTGACCACTTCCCTTCCCCAGCTAGGCAAGCCCCCATACAGTTAGAACACGCCCAGGGAACATACTTAACCCTTAGCGCGCCCCCTGCAGGTTAACCCCTTCACTGCCAATGGCATTTACACAGTAATCAGTGTATTTTTATAGCACTGATTGCTGTATAAATGCCAATGGTCCCAAAAAAGTGTCAAAATGTTCCGACATGTCCGCTGAAATATCGCAGTACCGCTAAAAATCGCAGATCGCCGCCATTACTAGTAAAAAATAAAAAAAAATAAAAACCCAAAAATGAATTCTCATCATCCGTAAACGCGACCACTTTTGCGCAAACCAATCAATAAACGCCGATTGCGATTTTTTTATCGCAAATATGAGGAAGAATCTAAATCGGCCAAAAACGGTGAAAAAAAATGTTTTTTTATATTTTTTTTTTTGGATTTGTATTCTAGCAAAAAGTAAGAAATTTGGGTTTTTTTGCAAAATTGTCGCTGTTCTTTTGTTTATAGCGGCGATCAGAAATGACGCAGAGGTGATCAAATACCACCAAAAGAAAGCTCTATTTGTGGGAAAAAAAGGACGCAAATTTCGTTTGGGTACAACGCCGCACGACCGTGCAATTGTCAGTTAAAGCGACGCAGAGCTGAATCGCAAAAAGGGCTCCGGTCCTAAAGCTGGAAATCCTTCCGGGGCTGAAGTGGTTAATGTTGCACTAGCTTGTCTGTCTATTAGTGTATATCAGTATGGTGTTCAGTGTATCATATAAAGAAATCACAAACCCTGTGCAATCAATTAAAGATGAGGATATTAGGAATCATAAAGCCTTAATAAATGCAACTGTTTTGCTGGCTTGTGCATTTATATGATTACTGAATTCTTTAGTAATTTTAAATGTATTAATATTTACAGCAGGGTACTATATTATCATATATACAGTAACTACAGAGCCACACACAAATACAAAAACAGTGTTTATAACATACAGTATCATAATATTGCATCTCTTTCTACATTTTCTAGAAGATGAAGCCAAACCACAAAACCTGTACTGTAATGATACGAATGGGAATATTAAATGCTCCTGGCAAATCAGAAAGGAGATAGCTGAATCTATTGATTTTGATCTCTTCTATAACAATAGGTAAGTTGTAATGCTTTTGTTAAGGTTTTGCAATGCATACTTTTGTGATATCAATACATTTGCAAGATTATTAGTAAAATGAAACCACTTGACTATCCTGTGCCAAGAGGGCTAAAGCTTATGTAGTGCAGGGGCGTTGCTAAGTGGGAAAAAGCCCAGGGGCTTTAGCCCGAAGAAATCCGGTGCGCAAAAAGTGGGTGTGGTTTAAAGGGGGCGTGGCTCAATTGGGTTGTGGTTCGAGTCTGAGATGAATGAGGGATGGAGGAAGGAAGAAAAAAAGAAATAGGGAGAGAAGGAAGGAAAGAAAGAGGGATGGAGGGACAGCAGGCCCAGATCCAACACCACAATAGCAATATGTGTATTCCAGAAAGTTTAATAATCAGCAGATAAAGATACTCCAATCACCTGGTGTTAGCGCTTCAATCATCCCGGCACTATGGTTGTTATGGTGTCAGGATGATTGAAGCACATTATTTCTAGTATTACATACATTGTAATATAAAATGAAATCATTCAACTCACCATAATGCAGAATCAGTGGAGCCCCGAGTGTGTCACTTGCCACTGATCGTCACAATGCCATCAGGTGTCCCCAGCAGAGTGCCTCCTTCCATCAGGGTGTCCCCAGCGTTGTGCTCCCCTACATCAGGATGTCCCCAGCGGTCAGAGTGCCTCTTTCCATCAGGGTGTCCCCAGCGGTTAGAGTGCCTCCTTCCATCAGGGTGTGCCCAGCGGTGTGCTCCCTTACATTAGGGTGTCCCCAGCGGTCAGAGTGCCTCCTTGCATCAGGGTGTCCCCAGCGGTCAGAGTGCCTCCTTACATCAGGGTGTCCCTAGAAGTTAGAGTGCCTCCTTACATCAGAGTGTCCCCAGCGGACAGAGTACTTCTTACATCAGGGTGTCCCCAGCGGACAGAGTACCTCTTATATCAGGGTGTCCCCAGCGGACAGAGCGCCTCTTACATCAGGGTGTCCCCAGCGGACAGAGTGCCTCTTACATCAGGGTGTCTCCAGTGGACGGAGTGCCTCTTACATCAGGGTGTCCCCAGCGGACAGAGTTCCTCCTTACATCAGGGTGTCCCCAGCAGACAGAGTTCCGCCTTACATCAGGGTATCCCCAGCGGTCAGAGTGCCTCCATCCATCACGGTGTTCCCATCGGTGTGCTCCCTTACATCAGGGTGTCCCCAGTGGACAGAGTGCCTCTTACATCATGGTGTCCCCAGCGAACAGAGTTCCTCCTTACATCAGGGTGTCCCCAGCAGACAGAGTTCCTCCTTACATCAGGGTGTCACCAGCGGTCAGAGTGCCTCCAGCGGTCAGAGTTCCTCCTTACATCAGGGTGTAACCAGTGGTCAGAGTGCCTCCTTATATAAAGACCCCCAGAAGGATAGACTAGTAATAGGTGGAGTGTTCACCCACCGCATTCCGCTCCCACTCCTCAACATGCTGCCCTGGACCCCTGGGCTGGGGGTTAACCTACCTAACTGGCTCTGGCTGACTGAGTCTGCTCCTCAGTCACCTGTCGGTGTCTCTATGACTGTCCCAGGCCGTGCCGTGTCCTGCCGAACACCAAGTCCTGGGCTCCGGCCTTGCCTCTGGCAGCTCAGCTGGCTGCTTCAGTTCAGTCAGCCACAATCAATCCTTGGATCAAATGATGCAGATGGCGTGCTGGGCGCCAATCGTGGTTGTTGGCGGTCTGGACCCCTGGCAAGATGTCAATCTTAGGCGCTGCACCCATGCAGCCGCAATTGATATTAATGGCCGCTTCACTCTGGGCTGTTAATAATATTTGACGGCCCCCGGGGCTTTTCGGGGGCACCCTCGGGGCTGTAGCCCCGTTTGCCCCCCCTTACCAATGCCCCTGATGTAGTGCTTACCCCTGCAGGAGCCATGGATGATAATGAGTCCTCTGTTCTGCCATGACTCTTTAAACCACTTGGTCCCCACTGACACACTCTGTTAGAGCTGGAGGACAACTTGCACCTGGATAAATTAAGCATTAGTAAGCCACATATGTATAATATTACACAAAAATTAGACCAAAAACTACCAGATAATAAGTTAAGTAAATGTATTAAATCAAAGCAGGTAAACAATGCAAACAATGCAAACGTTAGCATCACACGGCTACAGCAAGCAAATTTCCATATTACCGCAATTGCCAAATTACCACGAATTTCCAAATTACCGCAATTGCTGAATTACCGCAAATTTCCGAATTTCGGATTTCCAAATTTTTTAATTTCCGAATTCCGAATTTTTTGAATTTCACTTCATTCAATTTTTTGAATTTGAAGGCACTACTGATAGGAGGCACTGATATGAGGTACTGATAAGCGGCACTGATAGAAGGCACTGATAAGTGGCAATGGTAGGAGGTACTGATAGGAGGTACTAATAGGTGGCACTGATAGGAGGCACTGATAGGAGGTACTGATAGGAGGCACTGATAGGAGGTACTGATAGGAGGTGCTGATAGGAGATGCTGATAGGAGGCGCTGATAGGAGGCACTGATAGGAGGTGCTGATAGGAGGTGCTGATAGGAGGCACTGATAGGAGGCATTGATAGGAGGTACTTATAGGAGGCACTGATAGGAGACACTGATAGGAGGTACTGATAGGAGGCACTGATAGGAGACTGCACTGATAGGAGGCACTGATGGGCTTCACTGATAGGAGGCACTGATAGGAGGTACTGATAGGAGGTACTGATAGGAGGTACTGATAGTAGACTGCACTGATAGGAGGTACTGATGGGCTGCACTGATAGGAGGCACTGCTGATAGGAGGCACTGATATGAGGTACTGATAGGAGACTGCACTGATAGGAGGTACAACCGATAGGAGGCACTGATATGAGGTACTGATAAGCGGCACTGATAGGAAGCACTGATCGGAGGTACTGATAGCAGGTACTGATAGGTGGCACTGATAGGAGGTACTGATAGGAAGCACTGATAGGAGGCACTGATAGGAGGCACTGATAGGAGGTACTGATAGGAGGTACTGATAGGAGGCACTGATAGGAGGCACTGATAGGAGGTACAGATAGGAGACTGCACTGATAGGAGGCACTGATAGGAGGCACTGATAGGAGACTGCACTGATAGGAGGCACTGATAGGAGGTACTTATAAGAGGCACTGATAGGAGGTACTGATAGGCAGCACTGATAGGCGGTACTGATAGGAGGCACTGATAGGAGGCACTGATAGGAGGTACTGATAGGCGGCACTGATATGTGGTACTGATAGGAGGCACTAATAGGAGGTACTAGGAGGTACTGATAGGTGGCACTGATATGTGGTACTGATAGGAGACACTGATAGGCGGGCTGCGCGATGGGCTCCATTTCATTGACAGGACCCTGGGCATCTATCACCGGCCTGACACCCCACTTCCCGCATGGGGAGGAACGTTTCCCCCCCTTAATAGCACAGTCTCGTGCAACACGGCTACAGCAAGCCGCCGGGGACTGTATGTGTGCAGGGGGGACTTGAGAGACAGAGCACTGGGTGTACACCCTGACCATGGTGCACGTACCCCCAGGGGTATGCCTACCATGGGTTGAGAAACCCTAGTGTAGACTATATACAGCTAATTTAGTGTATTGTATATAGAGTCCATTCAGGCAGTGTAAGAAATAAGAATGTATATATACAGTATAGTTATAGTGTTCTGCCACCACCAACACCCAAGTCCCAATATTTCTGCACCTGTTTGCCTGGAGCATGTCATTACAATTTTTGAAATAAGTTACAACAGCAGGGTCCGTTCCTGCGCCCAACAAGAGTAGTTGTGAGGGGTTACAGTGTTCTGCCACCACTAACACTCAAGGCCCAATTTCTCTGCACCTTTTTGACTGGGTCATGCCATGCTCTTTACAGAGCCATTTTTTTTATTGCATTTTAGTGTAAATATGAGATCTGAGGTCTTTTTGACCCTAGATCAAAGGTTCTCAACTCCTGTCCTCGGGACCCACTGGCCAGGTTTGCAGGAAAACTGAAATGCATCACAGGTGATATCATTTGCTGCTCAGTGATTGCAGTATTCTAGTCTGCATCTCCCCAAGGTAATACTTAAAATCTGGCCTGTTGATGGGTCCCGAGGACAGGAGTTGAGAACCACTGCCCTAGATCTTATATTTAAGAGGTCATGTCATGCTTTTTTCTATTACAAGGAATTTTTACATTCCTTGTAATAGGAATAAAAGTGACCCATGGACAGTGTAAAAATAAAAAACAACAAGTAAAATAAATAAGAAAAAAAAAATTTAGTGCCTGTCCCGCTGAGCTTGCGTGCAGAAGCGAATGCATATACAAGTCCCGCCCGCATATGAAAATGGTGTTCAAACCACACATGTGAGGGATCGCTGCGAGCACTAGACCTCCTCTGTCACTCAAAACTGGTAGTCTGTAGAAATTTTTTAACTTCGCCAATGGAGATTTTTAGGTGCCAAAGTTTGTCGCCATTCCACGAACGGGCGCAATTTTGAACCATGACATGTTGGGTATCAATTTACTTGGCGTAACATTATCTTTCACAATATAGAAAACAATTTGGCTAACTTTATGGTTGTCTTGTTTTTAATTCAAAAAAGTGATTTTTTTAAAAAAAAAATTGCGCTTTTAAGACCGCTGCGCAAATACGGTGTGACATGTGACATAAAGTATTGCAGCTACCGCCATTTTATTCTCTAGGGTGTTAGAAAAATATATATAATGTTTGGGGGTTCTAAGTCATTTTCTTAAAAGGTCTGTTATGGATTTTAAGGGAAACCCTGTGCCAAAATGTAAAAAAAAAATTGTGTAGGGGTCCCCCCCCAAAGTCCGTACCAGACCCTTCAAAAATGGCGTAGGGCCCCCCAAATCCAAACCAAACCCTTATCCGAGCAAGCAGCCTTGGCATGGCAGGAGGGGGTGGGGACGAGTGAGCACCCCCCCTCCGAACCATACCAGGCCACATGCCTTCATCATGGGGAGGGTGCTTTGGGATCCCCAAAGCACCTTGTCCCTATGTTGATGGGGAGAAGGGCCTCATCCCCACAACTCTTGCTGGTGGTTGTGGGGGTCTTCGGGCGGGAGGCTTATTGGAATCGGGAAGCCCCTTTTAATAAGGGGGTCCCCAGATCCCAACCCCCCTATGTGAATAGGCATGGGGGGCAGTTTTCTTGACAAGTCTTCATTATGTAAAATAGTTCTTTTCTTCTTGCTTTCTTCTTTCTTCCTCCGGTCTTCCTCCATCTTCTCTTGCACGGCTCCTTCTTCTGGTCTTCTGCTTCTTCTTTTAGTCTTCTTCCTTCCTCTCATTGTCGTCAATCTTCATCTTCTTCTTCTTGTTCTTTCAGCGCCGCTGCCACTGCTGTGCCGTCCAAAGACGATGCCCAGAATAAGCGGTCTTCAGTTTGACATTTCTTTTAAGGGCAGGGCCACGCTGTGACGTTACTGAGTGACCCCGTCCCCTTCTGATGTCATGTGACATCAGAGGGGGCGGGTGATCCATTTACGTCACCGGATGCCCCGCCCCTTCTTATAAAAGAAATGTCTAACTGAAGACCGCCCATTCTGGGAGTTGCCTTTGGACGACAAACAGCGGCAGCAGGGCAGCGGGGGTGAAAGAACACAAAGAAAAAGAAGAAAAACATGGGGATTGAAGACGACAAGAGGAAGGAAGAAGACCGAAAGAAGAAGCAGAAGACCAGAAGAAGGAGCCGTGCAGCAGAAGATGGAGGAAGACCGGAGGAAGAAAGAAGAAAAGAGCTATTTTACACAATAAAGGACTTGTCAAAAACTGCCTCATGTTGTTTGTACCACTATACTTTTTTGGTGAATGGGAAGGGGTACAATATACCCCATGAAGATGATGTGGAAAAACGGTGCTACTGTGTTCGAGAAGCAGTGGGGTTATAAACTGTATGGTGTGAGTGGTGGCAGCTCCTCTGAATGAACAAGGTCCTGGTGCCCTTGTAGGAGGTACTGTGGAAAATGAGGAGGTGAGGGCGCCAGCCTGAGGCAAGTGTGAGTGATGAATGAAATGATGTGGTGTGTAAAACATAAGACCATGGGTTTAATGGAAAAAAAAAAACACTTTTGAATGAATAGAATAAAAAGAAAAAAAAAATCAACTTACGGTGAATCAAGGAACAACAACTGAGTAAGGGAGGCAATGGATCCTGGGGTGGTGGTACAGGTGGAACAGGTAATGACCACGGGTTGGATCGGATGCAATGTCCGCTGGGCTACAGCTGATGGATGGTGTAGATAAAGCTGTAGGTGGTAGTTGACAGCAAAAAAGTTTGGACGGCACCCCAGGATCCATTGCCTCCCTTACTCAGGCAGTTGTTCCTTGATTCACCGTAAGTTGAATTTTTTTTTCTTTTTATTCCATTCATTCAAAAGTGTTTTTTTCCATTAAACCCATGGTCTTATGTTTTGCACACTACATCATTTCATTCATCACTCACACTTGCCTCAGGCTGGTGCCCTCACCTCCTCATTTTCTACAATATACCCCATACCTATTCACATGGGGGGGTTGGGATCTGGGGGCCCCCTTATTAAAGGGAGCTTCCAGATTCCGATAAGCCCCCCTCCCGCAGACCCCCACAACCACCGGCAAGGGTTGTGGGGATGAGGCCCTTCTCCCCATCAACACAGGGACAAGGTGCTTTGGGGACCCCAAAGCACCCTCCCCACGTTGAGGGCATGTGGCTTGGTATGGTTCGGAGGGGGGGGAGGTCGCTTGCTCCTCGCCAAGGCTGCCGTTTCTACATTGCTATATTTCTGACCAAGATAGCAACTGGTCAGACCTCTTACCTTGGGTGGAGTTTGCTCACAATAGTGCCATCAATGCCGCTTACTGATTGTCTCTGTTTTTTGGCGAATTACGATTTCCAACCATCCATGTTGCCTGACTCATTTGTTCCTCAAATAATTCCTGCGTTAGAGGAGCATCTCTGTGATATTCCTTCCACTTGGGTGCAGGTCCAAGAGTCCTTGCGAAGTGCCAGTGATAGGTACAGACTCCATGCTGACTACTGACCCCTACCTGCGCCTTCCTACCAGGTTGGGGAGAAGGTCTGGCTGTCATCTCGTAAGCTCTGACTCCGTGTTTCCTTGTTGAAACTGGCACCACGGTATATTGGGCCTCTCCGTATTCTCTGTTGGATTAACCCAGTGGCTTATGCATTAAACCTTCCTTCTCTCTTTTGGTGTGCAACCGCTTTGCCACCTCGGTACCATGTCCTCACCTAGTTCAGCTTGAGAACCAGGAAGAGTATGAGATACAGTCAATCATTGACTCCTGTAGGTTCCGTGGGCGCATACAGTACCTTGTACATTGGAAAGGATACGGTCCGGAGGAACGTTCTTGGGTCTCATTCTCAGATGTACATGCTCCTGTCCTCCTCCATGCTTTCCATATACGTTTTCCCCTCAAATCTAGGGTCCCTCTGAAGGGGAGGGATCATTGAGGAGGGGGTACTGACAGGGCTGGATTATTTACAGCTCCCTTCTCCATGCTCAGGCTGCTCAGCTGCTGGATAATTGTCAGCAATCATTGATCCTCCAATGGCTCATCTGGTTATCATTACTTGCTTGTCAGTCCCACCTACAGCCAGCCCCTTCTGGCTATTTAAACCACCTTGTTCATTCCTTTCTTGTCATCTCCTTGGTCAAACATATCTGGACATTTTCTGCTGTGTTCCTGTTGAAGACTTTGCCTGGCTGACGTCCCTTCTGATTACTGATCCTATTCCACTGCCTCCAACTACGCTGATCTCTGTTTTCCTGATTTACTGGCTTGTCTGACTATCCGCTTTGGTTTCCTATCCCTGGCTATGTTTTGACTACGTTTACTGTTCTGTACCATTTTTACCATTATATTAAAATATGTGATTTTTACTGCATTCTCTGTCTCAGTCTTCATGGTTCCTGACAGGGATGCTGCAGACTTTGCTCTTCCCTGAAATGGATGCCATGGCATGATTGTACTACATACTGATATTATCTACAGTCAGGTCCATAAATATTGGGACATCGACACAATTGTAATCTTTTTGGCTCTATACACCACCACAATGGATTTGAAATGAAACAAACAAGATGTGCTTTACCTGCAGACTTTCAGCTTTAATTTGAGGGTATTTACATCCAAATCAGGTGAACGGTGTAGGAATTACAACAGTTTGTATATATGCCTCCAAAGCCATATGAGCCAAAAAGATTAGAATTGTGTAGATGTCCCAATATTTATGGACCTGACTGTACCTTTCTGCGAGTGTAGTCACAAATAAATACTTGGTTTTTACCCTATGTTACACTTAGACCGTTGCTGCTTGTTTCCTAATCAACAGTTGCATTGTGCTCTCCTTCTAAGGAAGCTACAAATCCCAGTAAGTTCTCTCTCTTGTTTGCATTGGCTCTCTCTCTCCCGCCTAGGGTTCCTTCCTTTTCTTCAAGCCAAACCCGAACACTTTAGCGGCATGCTGACTTTTTTGTAGTATACAAAAAGGAATGAAAAACAAAATGTAGTGCAAATAGGTGTAAAATTTGTATAACTTTTTTAAAAATTATGCCACACCAAAACGCAAGGTATTTTGTTACCATACGTTTTGCCACAGGTGAATGAGTGCAAAATCAAGGGGTGGTAGTGCCATTAAGACTAAGACCCTTTTCACACTGGGGCAGTTTTCAGGCGTTTTATCTCTATAACTAGCGCCTGTAAAGGGCCTGAAAACTGTCTCACCTGCAGCCCCAGTCTGAAAGCCCGAGTGCTTTCACACTGGGGAGGTGCGCTTGCAGGACATTAGAAAAAGTCCTGCAAGCAGCATCTTTGGGGCGGTTTAGGAGCAGTGTATACACCGCCCCTGCCCATTGGAATGAATGGGCAGCTCTCCCAAAGCTGCATCACTGGCACTTTTAACCCCTTCTTAGGTTTTAAAAGCGCCCTGCTGCTGCCTGAAAAGTGGCACCATAGCACCGCTAAAACAGTGGTATAGCGCTGCTAAAACCAGAAGCACTTTACCGCTCCACCTAGAACAGGGGTAATAAACTGAAATTCAAGGAAGTCCAATTGTTAAAATTTTCTTCCAGCTGAGGTCCGAATTGCTTTGTAATATAATGTAAAAGTAGGCCAATCACATCCATATTTCAAGTAGAAGAAAATAGAACCAGGTTACTTTTGGTGTCCCCATCATAGTGCCCCCCTTATATCTGGTGTCCCCATCAGAGTGCTTCCTTACATCTGGTGTCTCCATCAGATTACCCCCCTTACATCTGATGTCCTCAACAGAGTGCCCCCTTACATCTGGTGTCCCCATCAGAGTGCCCCCTGCTCCCTTTACACTTAGTGTCTCCATCAGAGTACCCTCCTTACATCTAGTTTACCCATCAGAGCCTCCCCCCCTTACATCTGCTGTCCCTCCTTACATCAGGTGTCACCACCAGTGCTCCCCCTTACATCTGGCGCCCCCACCAGAGCCCCCCTTACATCAGATGTGCCCACCAAAGCTCCCCTTACATCAGGTGAGCCCACCAGAGCTTCCCCTTACATCAGGTGAGCCTACCAAAGCTCCCCCTTACATCAGGTGTGCCTAGCAGAGCCCCCCTTACATCAGGTGTGCCCAGCAGAGCTCCCTCTTACATCAGATGTGCCTACCAGAGCCCCCCTTACCTGGACTGTACAGGTGGCAACCCTACTCCCGCCCTCGGATAGGATCTGACCATGCACTGCCAGGAGAAAGGGGGGAGAGCAGAGAGTGGGTGAGTTTACACAGATTCACCATACGTAGATCCTGGGAGGCAGGTAAGTGGGGGTAAAAGTCTGCACACAGAGAGCTGCAGAGTCTCCTCACACTGTACACGGTTTGCAGCAGTGAGGATGGCAGAGCATACCTCCCAACTTTCTGAGATGGGAATGCAGGACACGTATTAGCAAAAATATGTAGGCATAGGACACATCCTCTGCCACTCCCCTTAAAGCAGAATTATACAAAAAAAAGTTGGTTAAACCAAGTGCTTTTTTACCACTACTATTCCTTTATATTGGCTTTTGGAATTCACAAATGCAGAAATGTAGAAATTAAATGAAAGGTTTAGCACTGTAAAACACTTTTTGATAAATAAGTAATGCATTTCTATATACAACTATATAGATTGGACCAAAATGAGGGACAAATGAGGAGGAAAGAGGGACAGAGAGACTTTGTTCCAAATTAGGGACAGTCCCTCGAAATCAGGGACAGTTGGGAGCTATGCAGAGAATCACAGAGCCAGCTTCATCTCTCAATCTGACAGCAGCCTGGTGGGGTGGTGATTGGCAGCATGGCTACATTTTTTGCAAAAATGTAATGCATCTCATCATCTTTAGCTTTGGTGGTTTCATTTGTTTTCTTTATTTCATTTCTTTATTTTCATCTAATTATCCTGCCAGTAACATACTTCCTGTCCTAGGGCGATGCTCACTTGCGCTAATGTATCTATGAAGGAGCAGTATTTTCACCATGTGCTGCTACCCTGATTTGGACAACAAACACCTCCCCATCTCCTCACCTCTCTGACGTACAGGGACATTGCTTTGTAGTTCATAAAAGATAGCTGTGAAGGCTGGTAAGATTCTTCAATATTTTAATTCAGAGCACAGAAGGTTACAGGGACACTGGGTTCCTTACAAGAGTGCTTAGCCTGAAATTAAACAAATGCAGCCATGTTATCTAAGGACTGGTGAGCTGCAATTATAATATTGTTTTCTTAGGTTTAGAGATACTTAGTTTTTCTTTATCCATTAACTCAACAAGAAGGCTTTTGCTCTGTATAAGCATAATGTATGTAGCGCTGCCCCCTTTGGGGTCACTTGAAAATTCCATTCCCCCTTGGCCTCCCAGACTCTGAGAGTCCTCCATCACCCCTGACACTCTGGGTTCACTCATGTTTCCAACTTTTTTTTTGGTTTGACACCTTTCAGTAAAAGAAACCACACAAAGATTTGAGTTTTAAAGCATTTACTAAACTCTTTCTTTGTATTGAAGTGGAACTCCCGATTAATCAAAGTTGCGTCCCAAAAGTTAAGAATCAACAATTCACTTTAAATCACACACCTATAAGAGCTTAACACATTAACTGGTTCTGGAAACCTTAGTGAATATGAAAGAGGCGACAGCGTCAAAGTATAGTCACTGCTCCCTGCTATTCACCAACAGCTATAGTAACTGTAACAATGAAATTCCTCCAATTGAGTTTAGTCAAAATACCAACTGGTTCACTTGTAGATATTGTAGAGATATACATCTTAGAGTGAATCAATATCAGGTAAAGATTAGACTGTAAAGATTGGTGAATCAAAGCTAAGTAGGTAAATTGATACCACTCAATGGATCACAAACAAATCGGTACCACTCTATGATAATTCAGCTAAAATGGTACAACAATTATAAACAGTATAAATTGTTTATTTAAATCCTCCTGCTCTAATTCAGAGAGATCTTAGGGGAATTTAGTGGCACTAAATAAAACAGCCCTGAGTCTTGTTAAGTGGGGGGGGGGAGTAGCTGTAGTTGTAGCAATTCTGTAGTCAAAAGTTCAGTATATGAATTGTTCTGAGTCCCGACAAAATAAATCACGGTGATTTAAGGGGATTCTAGAGAGACTTAATCTCGTCCTCCTAAATTTATTTGTTAAATATGACAAATATTAACAACATGGTAAAATCGACTTAATAGTATCTCACCATGGCTAAACAAACACTAGGTAACTCACCATAGTTAAATGGATGAATCGAAACTAAGTGGTTAGAAATGTCAGATTAGAAATGGACTATAACTAAGTGAGATTCTACATATAGAGATGTTATAGATGTTCACTTGGTCAACCATAAAACTGATTTGAGTTAACCTCCTTAAAGTAACAATGTCAATGATATCGACAACCACTTATCGTCCCTCGTCACTGATATGAAACTGCGACAGCGGA
>BLSH010196346.1:1164929-1179137 GCA_018402905.1 Glandirana rugosa | reverse complement strand
AACAGCCCTGAGTCTTGTTAAGTGGGGGAAATTAGCTGTAGTTGTAGCAATTCTGTAGTCAAAAGTTCAGTATATCTTCTGCCGGCTATGTTATTTTGAAGTTAGGTACCTGAAAAGCAACTGTGTCCACTAATCCTCAGCAAGCTTCACTGAATTAAAAAAAACCTTCACAGCGATCACTGACTTGTTTTTGAATGAGCTGACAATTAGCGGCAATCCAGTATACACAATAACTGTAATCCAGTATCCTCAATTAGTTAATATTACTTGGGTGACTAGGGCCTTTCTTTAACCACTTCAGCCCCAGAAGGATTTCCCACTTTAGGACCAGAGCACTTTTTGCGATTCGTCACTGCGTCGCTTTAACTGACAATTACGCGGTCGTGCATCGTTGTACCCAAATTAAATGTGCGTCCTTTTTTTCCCACAAATAGAGATTTCTTTTGGGGGTATTTTATCACCTCTGTGTCATTTCTGATCACCGCTATAAACAAAAGCGACAATTTTGCAAAAAAACCCAAATTTCATACTTTTTGCTAAAATACAAATCCAAAAAAAAATACATAAAAAAATATTTTTTTCCATTGGTTTTGGCCGATTTATATTCTTCCTCATATTTTTGGTAAAAAAAAATCACAATCGCCGTCTATTGATTGGTTTGCGCAAAAGTTGCCATGTTTACAGATGATGAGAATTAATTTCTGGGTTTTTTTTTTATTTTTTTTTATTGTTTACTAGTGATGGCGGTGATCTGCGATTTTTAGTGGTCTTGCAATATAGCAGTGGACATGTCGGACCATTTTGACACTTTTTTGGGACCATTGGCATTTATACAGCGATCAGTGCTATAAAAATGCACTGATTACTGTGTAAATGCCATTGGCAGTGAAGGGGTTAACCTGGAGGGGGCGCTCTAAGGGTTAACTATGTTCCCTGGGCATGTTCTAACTGTATGTGGGCTGGCCTGGCTGGGGGAAGGGAGTGATCACGGCTTCCATATACAGGAAGCCTGTGATCTAACAGAACGGAGATCCGCATTTACTTACACGGACCTCTGTTCTTTCACTGCGCGGGGGGGGGGCATCGCGGGTAGCTGGTGGCGATGGAGTCTGCCCTACCCGCTCCCTGGCCCCCCTGAACACAGTGAGTGTGCAAGCGCACCTCCGGCAGCACGCGCGCACTCACAGTGAGGGATATCACAGGGATATCATATGACGGCGGTTTTCCATATTGAGCCACTCTGTCAGACTGCGGTCGGCAAGTGGTTAAAGAAGGACTGCAAGAATATCAGTGGTGTAGTGGGTAGCACGTTCGCCTGGCAGTAAAAGGGTCCCTGGTTTCAATCCCAGCCATGACACTACCTGCCTGGAGTTTGCATGTTTTCCCTGTGCCTGCGTGGGTTTCCTCTGGGTACTCCGGTTTCCTTCCACACTCCAAAGACATGCTGGTAGGTTAGTTGGATCCTGTCTAAATTGGTCCTAGAATGTGTATGTATAAATGTGAGTTAGGGACCTTAGATTGTAAGCTCCTTGAGGGTAGGGACTGATGTGAATGTGCAATGTATATGTAAAGTGTTGCATAAATTGACAGCGCTATATAAGTACTTGAAATAAATATCAGTACTCTTGTGGATGGGCCTGAGCCCGCTCACCTAACCGGACAGATGACTGCAGACAGATGGTCCTGCTGCTCAGATGATGCTGGTACTGATGAAACACTCCCGCTCTTTGTTCCTGGAAAACAGCCTCCACTGCACTCCCTGCAGCTCTCCCCAATCGATCGCTGCCACTGGATCTGGAACAGACTTGGATGGTAGTAAAGCTGGTTCTGCAGATCATCCTCTGGAACACTGTAGCCCGGCAGCTCGCTGGAACACTGTGAAATACAGCCTGCTGGATCACTGAGCATAGGCCGCAGGCCACGGGTCCCGATGCAGAAACACACAGGGCTCTTGCTGATCGATCACTCCGTCTAAAGAGGCTGCAACAAGCCCCTCCCTTAACTTAAATTAGCTCATCAGAAGGCACTGTTTCTCCCAGGAGCCTTCCAGTGCAGCATAGCCCAATGGGATATGGAGTCCTTCCACAGCAGAGTCGGATGACACTTCCCTCTGACACACTACAAGTCCCACAAGGCATCACTCCCACACAGTTCCATTTTCTTCTTAGCAGACTCAATACTAGGGGACAATTCTCCATAGTATTCCAGGGGCACAAATGTACCCATGCCAGAAGAGCACTACCGGGCTCCTGGCTACATGTACATGATTAATAGTAAAAACAAAAAATGACAAATACAAAAATGATTAGGGCTAGTAGACATTGGATGGTCTAAGATAACAAGGATGTTATGATATCTGGGGTCAGGTGACAGGTGCGCACCGGTAGAGGGCATTCACTGAGATATAGTGTGAATACTATTATCTGAATTGATGTTAAACAAAAAACACAATCCTGCGCAAGAGTCCTTGGTATATGCTGGACAACATTATGCAGCTGACAGACATATAACCAATAAATATAAAGTGCTACTATACTGCAGCGCAAAGTCCAACTGTGTGCTGAAGGAAATAAGTATTCACACTCATAAGCTGTGAGTATCAGTTGGAGTGCAGCCCGTCACCAGTGTCACCACCACACTTGGCACCCTTACCGGAACAGGACGACCCTCTATTATGGAAGGTCAGAGTAAGCCTGGTTTAAACTCCAGATATGGTAGTCCCTCCATAAACAGCCCATAGTGCAGACAATCTTGACAAGATGTTTATTATAAAAAATAGATCCACTCACATGTTGGTGAAATAAAAACAGCGTCCTGTATGTTGATTCCGGCGCCCAGCCACAAAGATGGCGCCCGTTCGTCCACTTCCAAGTCACGTTTGTCAAACGTGACCACACCCCTGACGACGTCACTCTTATGATGAAACGCGTTGGGTGGAGCCAAGGGACGTTTTGACGTTTATAATAAACATCTTGTCAAGATTGTCTGCACTATGGGCTGTTTATGCTTTATTATATGATTGTGCTTGCTTGCCACATGGGACCATGTTGTTGAGCCGTATTGGAAAGCAGCAGAAGGAGAGGTTGACTTGCTGAGGGCGTCTGTGCGAGCCGGAGGGACTACCATATCTGGAGTTTAAACCAGGCTTACTCTGACCTTCCATAATAGAAGGTCGTCCTGTTCCGGTAAGGGTGCCAAGTGTGGTGGTGACACTGGTGACGGGCTGCACTCCAACTGATACTCACAGCTTATGAGTGTGAATACTTATTTCCTTCGGCACATAGTTGGACTTTACGCTGCAGTATAGTAGCACTTTATATTTCATTGGTTTGGACTTTGCGCTGCAGTATATAAGCACTTTTATCTGAATTGCCCATTTGCTGGTATGCTGTCTTGTTGATCCTTCCAACAGGAAGATTGTACCCAACGTCAAGAATTCTTATACGTTTGAGGGATTTTGGGGTTACAATTAACCATCTTCACCAGCCTTCAAAAGCCTATCTAGCTAGGGAGAAACAACATACTTATTGCATGGCATATCACGCATATTAGATTCTTTGAAGTGTATTCTTTCTCTTCTAACCTTTCAATTTACTCATTAATATTTTTAATTCAAATTCTAATTGAAAGGCCACACATATAAGTATTGCTTGTAAAACCAATAAAATAATAAACTATAGTAAAATGTAGCAAGCCATATTAAGCAATTCTTATTTTCATAAATTTACTTTATTAACTTTGTCCACAGTGAGGAAGAATGTCAGCCCAAATGCCAACAGGAGATTTCAGACTACCTTTCCTGTCATTGCAACATACCAACTCATGGCCACCTGAACACGTCTGCTATTTTAAAGACCATCAGTGTAGGACCAAGAAAACCTGAGCGTTCTTTTCAGAGATTTAGGCTGTGCTTGATATGTAAGTACTGGTAGGTCATTGTTGATGTTGTTGAGCTTTTTTATAAATATAAAAACCTGATAAAACTCATTAAACTTGTGGGCATATTAAAGTGGATGTAAACCCGATTCATGAAATTTGAGTTGAACACATCTGTCTGTAATGTTTTGTTATCTCTCTTCAAATAGCTATGGCCCATAGCTGTCTCTTCCTCCGTAGCTAGAGTCGAGGGAGGTTGCTAAAAATAGATTAGCAGGCTGCTAAACAATACACAGACAACCTCTGCATGTGTGGGAAGGGGGTGTGTGCCTTTCCTACAATCAGCTTTCTCACAGTGTCCAGGAATCATCTCCTCCTACAAAGGAAGTAGGAATGTGTACTTTCTAAACAGTATATCAAAGTGAAGACAGA
The DNA here is from genome assembly GCA_018402905.1 of Glandirana rugosa. Classification (NCBI taxonomy): domain Eukaryota; kingdom Metazoa; phylum Chordata; class Amphibia; order Anura; family Ranidae; genus Glandirana; species Glandirana rugosa. The sequence goes on along the minus strand of BLSH010196346.1, from coordinate 1,174,829 downwards.
AGGTATACATATAAGACTTATAAAGGGAGGTTTGTGCCATCTCTGTGTATCATCTGAGGCTGTTCAATTCACTGGGTATATGGAGGGTTTACATCCAGTTTAAAGCAGTTGGACATGAATGCCTAATCTGACTGTACTCAGACAGTGGGATAGGTAGGGGTTCAATGAATAGACATGTTCAGTTCTGCAGGGTTGTTCCTTTTCATGTAATAGAGAGAATAGAAAAATAGAGAGGGGAGGAGAGGAGCATTGCTAGTGGCACACATTTTCCTAGTATCAGTCACAATCAAGGTTTTCTTACTGGTCTAGTCAATGTTACGCAGGCAAAAAAGTATGTATATAACCAAAAACGGTTAGAAGATGCTGTTTTGATCAAATTTTACTGGCTGACTCCCAACCAAAAATGAAATGTTTTTTGGGCAAATGGGAAAAACTTGAGAACAGTTTAATTAAACGGTATAAATAAAAGCTTACTCCAGTGGTTCTCAACTCCTGTCCTCAGGACCCACCAACAGGCCATATTTTGAGTATTACCTTGGGGCGATGCAAGCTAGAATACTGCAATCACTGAGCAGCAAATGATATCACCTGTGATGTATTTCAGTTATCCTGCAAACCTGGCCTGTTAGTGGGTCCCGAGGACAGGAGTTGAGAACCACTGGCTTACTCGAAGGTCATGCTATATAACTTACATAAATTTAGTACCAAGTGATGGGCAATACAGCATTTTTTAGTTGTCACTGAAATATGATGTGAACAAGAGGTGAGAGGAAAAGGAAATCCATACTGCACACATACTTCTTCCCTTTCAGTAGATGTGGGTTCACAGGAAATGCAAGCAGGAAATGCATATTTACCAATAGTCCTGGGTTTTCCAGAACAATCCCGATTTTCAGACAAGCACCCTGAGATGTCTATGTCCATTCTCTTCCTCTCTGTTTAATAAAATACTTCTCCCATCTTCCCTCTCAGTGCTCAGTCTCTGAATTCTGCTGAGTTGACCCTTCCTTCTGCCCCATTCTCTCAGATTAAACTCAGCAAACAGGCTGGAGAAGACCCTGCCCCACTCACTTGGTACTTTGCCCAGGCTGTAGGTGCTGCTGCGCTTAAGATGCCATAGGGTGAGAGTGTGGGAGAGAGCCACTCCTGCTGGATAGTCTCGACTTCTACTTCCTCATCCACACTGCCTTCTGCCTTCATGACATTAGATGTCAACACATGTGAGTCTAAGAAACAGTATTCATCAAAATGCTGGAGGGGCACAAAAGTTCATCTTCATCTGTACTAGGGGAGTTTTACTACTGAGAGGTTGGCATTAGGAGTGGTTGGGGGGATGCGGGGTTTCTATACTGATAGGTCTATACTGGGGGTTCTGTATTCAGGGGTCTATATTGGGGGTGGGGATTCTATACTGAGGGGTCTATACTGGTGAGAGGGATGTATTTATGAGAGGAGCCTGCTCTGGGGGTTCGACTGTCTTGGAGGGTTTTTCTATACTGAGGGGTCTTTGCTGGGATTTGGTCTGCACCAAGGTGTCTTTGCTGAGGGGGTCAGAGAGGAGTCTGTGCTGAGGGGCTCAATCTGTACTTAGCAGTCTGTGCTGGGGGGTCAGTCTACACTGAAGGGTTTGTGATGGGGGGACAGTCTGTGCAGAGGGGTCTGTGCTGGCGAGGTTGGACTATCCTGGGGGGGGGGGGGGGAGCCTGTACTGAGGACTTTGTACTGGGGGTCCATCTGTACTGAGGAGCTTGTGTTGGGGGTAAGTCTGTCCTGGGAGGGGAGTCTGCACTAAAGAGTTTGTGCTGGGGGTTGGTACTGAGGGGGTAGGCTGGGAGGGGGAATTTAGGGATGTTAGGGGACATCTGTACTGTGGGGGATTGGGAGGTGATGTGTGTTTTACCACTTTTTTTTTTTGGGAACTATATTTGAAGTTTACAAAATCACACTTCATTTGTGTCACTGCAGAGCAGAACCGTACATTGCTCTGTTGTGTGGTGCCATCTGATGATGTGTGCATTGTACCACACCTTACTGTACCACATCTGTGGGCTGTGTTGTAGAGAGAAAGGGTTGCATAGAAAGCAATTTTTTTCTATGTGCCTCTTTCTCATTATGATGCAGCCCACAGGTGTGGTGCAGTAAGGTGTGATAAAATACCTCATTGGATGTCACCACATGTCACTGCACAGCTAAGCTATTGCTTTCTATGTGCCCTAGAAGAGCTGGCTTTCTTCAAGTGCAAAAAAACTGCAGTTACTGCTCTAGTGGGAACAGGACCTTAGGGGAATTTATCAAAACTGGAGCAGACTGGAGTAGCTGTGCATAGCAACCAAATAGCACATTGCTTTCATTTTAAAAGCTTAACCACTTCAGCCCCGGAAGGTTTTACCCCATTAATAACCAGGCCATTTTTTGCAATACGGCACTGCATTACTTTAACTGATAATTGTGTGGGCGTGCGATGCTGCATCCAAATAAAATTGATGTCCTTTTTTTCCACAAATAGAGCTTTCTTTTGGTGGTATTTGGTCAGCTCTGTGGTTTTTATTTTTTGTGCTATAAATAAAAAAATCCGACAATTTTGAAAAGAAAAACAATATTTTTAACTTTTTGCTATAATACATATCCAAAAAAAAAATGTAAAAAAAATAATTTCTTCATCTGTTTAGGCCAATATGTATTCTTCTACATATTTTTGGTAACCAAAAACGCAATAAGCGTATATTGATTGCCTTGCGCAAAAGTTATAGCTTCTACAAAATAGGGGATAGATTTATGGACTGTGACATTGCGGCGGAAAAATTTGACCCTAAGTGACACTTTTTGGGGACCAGTGACTCCAATACAATGATCAGTGCTAAAAAATACACTGATTACTGTATAAATGACACTGGCAGGGAAGGGGTTAACACCAAACCAATGCACTCCTGCGCTCAAGGGACCAAAAACCAAAGAATATGATACAGCAGGGGCTCCTCATTCGATGATAGCCACACTAGAGTAATGGCGGATAGCACATATAGGTCTTGCTGCCCTCTTTCGGATCATGCGCATCCAGACACACTATAGCAAAGAAAAAACAAGAGAGGCGCACCGACCTTGTGCCGTACCATTAAAAAGTTTAATATAAAAATAGATAAAATCAATATACTCACAAACGGATCTGAAGTAAAAACCTTTTGGAATACAGCAGTAAATCCAATGGGGACGATGGTGGAGCCTCAGCAGAGGGCCTAGACGTTCACCACAGGACAAGGCTGACGCGTTTCCAGGGCGAACCCTCTTCATCAGAGCCTAATTTCTCATGCCACAGGCACCTCCATATATACACACACATATCCTTCTCTAACCAGTCACATGACTATGGGCAGGCCTTGCTCAATCTAACAGGCCCGCCCCTTCCTGGGAGGGGGTATAGTACTATTGTTAACTTAACTATTTCACTCTTTCCTCGTACAACCTGTACATATAATTAGAGATAGATCGTGACATACAAGTATACGGACTGCTCATATTATCGGCTTGTATACCATACTAATACAGTTAGTTAAGCGATGTCAGATGGTCAAATAAAATCAAAATCAAAACATGGCATGATCATAATTTAACACGTATTCACCCTTTTAAAAACACAAATCATTGCTGTATAAAATGCAAAACATTACTGCACATTAAAAAACACCTCCCTTTCATAACATAACGCTTCCTATAGAGTGAGATGTGAGCTTAATACCATACTCCTATAGTGGTCATATTGCTCCTGATTCTATTCATTAATCATTATAAACAGCACCCCTATTCTCCTGCTGTTAATCCTCTATATATTGTGTGAGGCAAGACCTGTCGTAAGGGGAATTCTAAAAAGGCAGTGCATACACACGTCCCCATAGAGGGAGGGAGGAAGGGGGGGGGAACAGAGAAAGGGGGGGAAAACAGTGGACAGGAAGCCGACAAAAGGGGATGAGGGAGGCAGCCTCTCCTTACCCTTTGCAGGTGCCGCGAGTGGTTTGGGGGGGGTGAGTCGCCGATCGACACTGCAATCCCAGTCGGAGCGTCCATGGACAGATGGGACGCAAACAGCCCTGCCGAACCGGAAGTGAACCGCTCGTGCGTTCCACCCGCGTCACTTCCGGGTCTGGCGACTCTGCAGCAATCACTTCTTTTTAGCTGGGGAAAAGTGAAAGACTTTTGACTCTGACCTTATCCATTTTTTATAATACCGGGCAAATGGGCTGGGTCCAAAAAGGCCTAGGAACAGCATGTGAATGCACAATATTAACCCCTTCCCAGCCTGGGTCAATTGCTATCTAAATAACTTATAGGCAACCTGACAACAGTGAGGCTATCCGTTCACCTATTCAATGTGTTCTGATTTGATCATTACTAGCTATTGAGATAGGTATTTTACATAATAAGGGGTACTACATACTCTTTACTCTTTCACGTGGGAACCTGCAGGCCCCTTTATTTTTAAAGGAGGCTTCCAGATTCTGATAGGTCTCCTGCAGACCTCCACATCCACTGAGCCTGGGATGTGGGAATGAGGACCTCGTCCACATCAACATGGAGGCAAGGTGCCATGCCAGAGCCTTCCAATGTTGAGAGTATGTGGCCTGGTATGGTTTAGCAGGAGGAGGTACATGCTCACAGGGAGGGGCAGAAAGCATGCCCCCTGAACCATACCAGGACATATGCTCTCAACACAGGGAGGGTATCTTCTCCCCTGGCAAAGCACCTTATCTCCATGTGTAATGTCAACAAACCAGGTAACTGATGTCATTGACAAAATATGGTCATGACTATACAGTATTTGGTCATGGATATCACTTACAATCCTCCAGTCTCTTTGTGTACAAACAGAAGCAGGCCTGGGATCAGAACTAGATCAGAAATAGTTTTTTTAGTAACTTTTGCTGGAGTGCATCCTAATGGTGCTCCACTTCACATATGGGTTGAAGGCACCCCCCAGCCTAATATGACTCAACTTTTATTTTTTTTATTTTTAAATAACGAACCTTTACAATCACTTTAAGTCATTTTTTCTCATGTGTTTCAGCTATATGTAAAATGATACAATGTATATTGGAATCTATGAACCAGGTAGCATCTGATATTTACTCCAAAAATGAAATTATGACACATTATTACTTACTATCTGATATTTCTTTAGCTTCATTTCTATGCATGTATACATGTATGTGTACAGTATCTCACAAAAGTGAGTACACCCCTCACATTTATTTTTGGATGCACGTATATATACACATATGTACAGTATATGTACAGTATATGTATGTTATCTTGGGATAAACATAAATCCATAGTCAGACAACAAGGTTAATGTAAAAAAAAAATTAAAAAAATAAAAAAATAAATAAAAAGGGGCAGACTCGATGGTCTACTCAGTCTTTTTCTGCCGTCACTTTTCTATGTTTCTATGTTTCTATTCATGATGTTTTATGAGTTTTAGGTTCATGGTTTTATCAGTCACATTTAGATTATATTGTGTTTTGTTGTAGCCCTGCTGAAGGGGGAGTTTCTTTGACCCCGAAACACTTTAGCTGTTTTTAGTACAAACAAATACATTTATTTAGACTCTTGAGCCCCGTACACACGGGACGACGATCGCATGTACGATCGTGTCAAATCGTATGTTGGCTGTTGTATCTAGCATACTGACTGCACTACACGATCGTACGACCGCAGAAAGAACGTTCAGGTGCATGTAATTAGCATCCAGCCATTCCTGACTTCGGAGCATGCGTGTTTTGCACAATACAACTTTGTTGTACCAACTGCTCTGTACACACGATACAACGGTCGTATGAGAGCTTGTTGGTACGACCAAGTTTTATAGTCTGCTCATACAACTCCCTTGTACGACCGTCGTATGTTCGACTGTTCAAATCGTGCATATGAACGATCGATATCACATACAACGGTCGTTAGTATGACCTGTTGTATGCAATCGTCGTCGCGTGTTTATGGGGTTTTATCCTTAGCCTGCCGCTCCTTCCTTTTGTACATTCTTTCTGGTAACGTGCTGGGGTACCCACTGGGGGATAGCCTTGTCCGCTGTGAGCAGCTAACCTGAGCTAGTGAGCTCTTCAAATATTTTTTGCCCTCTCACTGCTTTAAATGAATTCACATTAATGTCCCATTGCCTCTTAGATGCTTTTTTTATTCTTTGGAGTCAAAACTTACAATGGCTATAGAATGAATTGGAAAGGAAGTTTTTTTTTATAACATTAAATTACAAACTAGCTTGTGTAGCAATTTACATGTTTTTTAAAAAAAAATCTTTTTATGAAAGTGGAATTCTCCTTTGAAGGAATTGCTTTGATAAAAAAAAGTCTACTCCCCACTGAGCATTACTTTTTTTTTATTTTTTGACTTTTTTGCATTGTTACACATCCCCCATGGCATTGCCTAGCTACACATGCCTTTTTGCTTGCAAAGTGGCCTAAAAATACTGTATTAGAAGATTCAGCTCTCAATGGGATTCAGGCGCTAAATTAGGGGGTTTAAATGTTGAAGTATTTAATGAACATCCAGTGAACTGCACGTTCACTGATCACTATTTGCAAACAGTAGCTATGGATATATGTGGGCAAGCTGGCCAAATATGGACAGTTTTTCAGTAGTTTGCTGAACTGTGAAAAGACTGGGTTTGAGTCAAACTCATATTCGACGTGAAACTGAAGCTTATATTCACTGAACAGTTCTAGAGCGTCTTCTTATAAGATTGGCAATACTCAGCACTCCCATCATCCAGCCTGAGGGGTCACAACTATATCCTCTCTTGTGGAGAAGCTGAGGGTAAGGCAAGTATTTATTTTTTAACTCCCCGTTTTATAAGTTCTTCTTTAGCATTAATGTAGCATTTTGGAATGGGAGGAGGCCTGATATATTTAAACATACCTTGCATTTTAGTACAAGTTCCACTTTAAGAGTGGGTTCATGTTTTTGATTACATTTTAGAATTAGATTTAGTATTAGTGATGCTTTTAGGAATTTGGAAAAAGGAAACGTATCTTGAAAAAAAAATGCTGGCTACCATTGCTGACTTTCTTAAAATGCTAGATAGCTGACTGTCACACTGACTCTATGACTTTGTTACTTTCTGATTTCCTGACCTGAAACTAGTATGCAGATAGGGGCTTCTGACTTCTCTCTGACTTTCTAGATCAACATGCTTGTTCTAGGTCAGTGACCTAGACAATAATAAGTTACATTTTTAAAAGGAGATCTGCATATTATCGCGGATTTATCTGAATGATATATTGGTGTCTTTATTTTAAAATTATTTTGGAGAAATAACTTACTACAGGGTCTCGTTGTCTGTTTGTAATTTATATTTGGAGATATTATTATAATTTTTTTTTTCTCAGATAAACTGTCACCCAGAATCTTGACAATCAATGAAACAAAGAAAGGAGAGGTTTTCACAGTTTCTTGGAAGAACGCCACTCCAGAAGAGGAGAACTTTAAATATAATTATGAACTCTGTTACTGGAATCCGAGTGCTCTGAAAATAAAGGAGGTTTGTGCTACAAAAATATTACATTCACGTGGCCCACGAGCACATAAACAGAGTACAGTAGGTACAGGTTAAAGCGATAGTAAACTGTTGCAGAATAAAAAAAAAAACACCTGTAAGACAATGGCACTTACCTTAGAACAAAGCCCTTCCAGCAGTGCCCGGTCACCACTGAGAGGGCTGACATCTTCCCCTGGCCTTTTTTCCGGGTTCACAGGTTCTGGCACCGTGTGTGACCGAAACTGTGATGATGTCACTCCCGCACTTGCACACAGGAACCCTCGGTTCTGGAAAGAAGCTCTGAAGGTCCGCCATGGTATACTGGACCTTCAAAGTGCTTACGCCGGTGATATCAGCGACTGCATGCATGATGAATATCTCCTAAATGGTGCAGGTTTAGGAGATATTCATTTTTACCTACAGGTAAGCCTTATTATAGGCTTACCTGTAGATAAAAATAACAAAGCAGACTTTACTGCCGCTAATAATAATAAACATTTTAAAAGACAGATACAGGACAGGCCAGCTGTTTGAATTTATTATGTCAATGACTAAATAAAAAACACAAAATATCACATTTTAGCACATATTGTAGAAGATTACTATGCAGAGGCGTAACTAGAACCTTCAGGGCCCCCGGTGCTAGAAATTATGAAGGCCCCCCCCCCCCGACCCCTGGCCAGGGCTCTTCCCTCTGATCCTGGGGCCCTTTACTCCTATTATTTCGGTCCCACCGAATAAACAAATAGTTGTGTACTGAGCCTCCCATTCATTCAGAAACGGAAGTATAGTCAAAATAGTTTATGTTTATTCAGTTATGTGTGAACCAATTGCTGACTCCATTCAGAAAAGGAAGGAGCCGGTAAATGACAAATTTACCAACCCGTTCCCATCTCTCCATCATGACACATCTTCTACAGCAGCTGGCAGGAGTGAGGAGGGTGCAAGACAGCAGCTCTGCGGGGTAGCACACAGGGACCCTGGGAACAGCAGAAAACAAGTAAACTGGATAGGAGGGGCGGTGGGGGCAGCATATAGAGGAACCAATCTCCTCCATTAGGAGGAAAATGGAGGAGATTGGTTCCTCTAAATGCCGCCCCCACCATCCCTCCTATCCAGGTGTACAAGGGAGGCAGACGGGCCCCCTGGAGCACAGGGCCCAATTGCAATTGCAACCCCTGCAACCCTTGTAGTTACACCCCTGTTATTATGAATGGGCAGCCATATAATAAGGAAGTTAAAATGTGTAGCTATCTATTAATGTTTTAATATTGCTAGCAAAGCGCTTTTTGAAAGTGTATCTATGGTCAAAGGCTAGCACCTTATATGTTATCTACCATGTTAATGTAATGTTTGCTAGTCTCTCTGCGTTTAAAATGATTTGGTTGTGATGCCTCATATTACTTGCTGATCCCAACAGTGAAATTAATGTTCTACCACCTCCTCAGGAATGGCCCTCCTTGTTTTTTGGTAGGTACAGCACAGCATGTAAACAACAGTAAGCTGCTAATTTAGCAGTATGCATTTACATTTTTGAAAAAAAAATAAACATTTTAAAAAGTTAAGTATCTTAAAAGAGGAATCATGTGTAAGCCCCTACCTTTTTAAAACTACCATTTAGTTTAACCACTTCTATACAGGACACTTACACCCCCTTCCTTACCAGACCAATTTTCAGCTTTCAGCGCTCTCACATTTTAAATTACAATTACTCATTCATGCTACACTGCACCCAAACAACATTTTTATCATTTTTTTCTCACAAATAGAGCTTTCTTTTGGTGGTATTTAATCACTGCTGGGTTTTTTTTTTCAATATAAGCGAAAAAGTAGCGAAATTTAAAAAAAAAACACACTTTTTTTAGTTTGTGTTGAAAAATTTTGCAAAAAAGTCATTTTTCTTCATAAATTTGGGCCATAATTTATACTGCTACCTATCTTTGGTAAAAATAGAAACAAATTTTTTTTTACACAAAAGTAAAAAAAAGGTGTAAAAGGTTTTTGAAGACCTTTTTTTACTTGGCAAGTTTTCTGAGTAATACGGAGTATCTAATATGCAACCCCACAAACGAAAGGTTTTAACCCAGTAAAACACCCGTTAAGGTAACAGGACCACGAGGATCGAAGAATCCCAGAGTTCTTTACTCTATACGGCAGTCATGTAGTCCACACTAGTTAAAAGTTACTAAACGTGGTATCGAACATCTGATATTGAAAGTGTCTCTTATTTATTATAGGTGATTAAACCCAATAAAAATGGTTTCTATCCATCGTCATATTTAATACCGGGTTTAAATACTTCTTTTTACTGAAAAAACGTTTTAAAAAGTTGTGTTTGATTTTTTTCACACAAAAAAAAA
>BLSH010196346.1:1111629-1121925 GCA_018402905.1 Glandirana rugosa | reverse complement strand
ATGATGGTCAGGCAAGCCGGGTCAATCACAGATGAATGGAGTAGCAGAATCGGTATGCGGGGGATGGTCAGAGGCAAGCTGGGTTCGGCAACGGAGATCAGGCAGGCAGAGGTTAGCAGGATCCAAAACAAGCCGGGTCAGGGTAGGAGAAGACAGGGTGGTCTAAACAAGCCGGGTCAATCAGGTAACGGATCAGGTAGCAGATAACGGCAAGCAGGTACAGGTACTGACAAGCTGCAGATCAGACAGCACTAAAGCCAAGTGATGTGCTGACAGAGCTACTGGGTCCTAGGGCCCTCCTGCTCTGACAGATTCTGGGTCCTAAAGTCCTCCTGCTATGACGGATTCTGGGTTCTGACAACATTCCTGCGCATGCGTACATGTGCACGTCTCTGAACGGTTGTGGGAATCTTCATTTGAATCCGTGCACGCGTGAGCATAAGCGTGCGTGATCGCAAAGCTCGTCTAGATCCCTGACACTAACTCTGGCTATGTTTTTACCACATTTACTCTGTTTATTCAATTTTACCTTTTTATTAACCACTTCAGCCCCAGAAGAATTTCCCCCTTAATGACCAGAGCACTTTTTGCGATTCGGCACTGCGTCACTTAAACTGACAATTGCACGCACGTGCGACGTTGTGCCCTAACAAAATTGACGTCCTTTTTTTCCCCACAAATAGAGCTTTATTTTGGTGGTATTTGATCACCTATGTGTTTTTTATTTTTTGCGCCATAAAAAAAAAAATAGCGCCAATTTTGAAAAAAAAAACAATATTTTTTACTTTTTGCTATAATAAATGCCCAAAAAAAAGATATAAAAAAACAAATTTATTCATCAGTTTAGACTGATATATATTCTTCTACATATTTGGGGTAAAAAAAAATTGCAATAGGCGTATATTGATTGGTTTGCGCAAAAGTTGCCGCATTTACAATCTATGAGAAGTAATTTATGGCGTTTTTACTATTTTTTTTTTTACTAGCAATGGCATGGATCTGCGATTTTTATTGGCATTGAGATATTGCGGCGGACAGATCGGACATTTTTGACACTTCTTTGGGACCATTGACATTTATACAGCTAAAAATAGCCACTGATTACTGTATAAATGTCACTGGCAGAGAAAGGGTTAACCTGCAGGGGGCAATCAAGGGGTTAACTGTGTTCCCTATGTGTGTTCTAACTGTGTGGGGGCTGGGCTGGCAGGGGCATGACAGATCTAACTGATCCCGATGACAGGGATCAGTAGATCACTGTCATGCCGCCTGACAGAGTGGGGAACTGCCGTGTTTACATCGGCGGTTCCCCGCTTTTCTTCTGTAGCAGGCGATTGCAGGTCGCCAGCGGACATTGAGTCCACCCGACCCACGGCCCCACTCAGGGAGCATGCAGTTGGCATGAGAGATTTGTGCTAGCCGTGCATGTGCGAATCCCCATTTATAAATGAAAGGTGGAGGATTGCAAGTTCTCTAACATCCACCAGCTCGGTGATGTCATCATGGAGGAGTGGAAGAGGACTCCAGTGGCAACCTGTGAAGCTCTGGTGAACTCCATGCCCAAGAGCATTAAGGCAGTGCTGGAAAATAATGGTGGCCACACAAAATATTGACACTTTGGGCCCAACTTGGACATTTTCTCTTAGGGATGTACTCATTTTTGTTACCAGCAGTTTAGACAAATGGTTGTGTGTCAAGTTATTTTGAGGGGACAGCAAATTTACACTGTTATACAAGCTGTACACTCACTACTACTCACTGTAGCAAAATGTAATTTCTTCAGTGTTGTTACATGAAAAGATATAATAAAATATTTACAAAAATGTGAGGGGTGTACTCACTTTTGTGAGATACTGTATATAAAAATAAAGAGAATCTTAAAAAAAAAAAAAAAAGACGTGCCGAAAACAAAAAGTTTGGAAAAACTGAGAGACATCATTGACAAGTGATAAAAACCCAATGAAATAAACAAAAAACAACCTGATGCTGCCTTGAGAACATTCCTTCTCCACCTAGATTTCATTACAAAAAAACATTGGCCTACACTATGTCAGGACTGGTGGACCCAATTTTGGAGCTGGAGACAGAATAAAAACAATAATTTCACATCCTTACAAAGAAACAACACCCACAGTGGTTATTAGGCGGTGAAGGAAAACCAAGGAATTCCGACAAAGTGAAGTAGCCTTAGCTTTTCATGTGCCAAGAGAAAAGTTTCAAACTGAGAAAGACCAAAAAGATCCAACTGGTCCGTTGACTCCTTTTTTCAAAATCTCTTTAGATTCCTCTCTGTCAGTTTCAATTTTATTCCCTGTCTTGTCCAAGTGCAATGGGGCACGTGTGCTTGCTTTGAACAAGCCTTATTGGCTTGATATGAAATTGCTTTAAAATATCTGGCCTTTCTCACCACTCCTTCTATAAGATGCTGATAGACATCATAAAAAAATTCTTAAAAAGGTAGCAAAACAAAGCCAAACACTTAATGCCGATTTTAGAAGCAGTCCTTCTCCAGTTTTCTTCAGCTGTTAATCCACGCCAAGGCTGGCAGTCCACGTTTTGGAGGTGGAGATAGAAGGGAATGTTACCTCTTTTTGCTTCTTTCTAAGGAAGGGAAATCCATGACCAAAATGATTTCACGGTGGTCATAATGCAGTGAGGAAAGCAGTGAAATGTTGCAGTGAAAATATGTGTGCTATTCATCTGCAAAGAAAAAGGTGTGCAATCAGAGAGGACAAACACATGGGGACATTTTTCCTTTTTTTTACACCTTTGTAAAAGCCCTTTTGGATTCCTCTTTGCTTTTTTCTTTCTGTGCGATGAAATAGTGTGAAACATATCACATAGATGACATATGGAAAATGCCTGTGTTGTTCCAGGGTGAGTAGACATTGTATTTTGCAAAGTCTGTTAGATGCAGAGTTAAAGATTTCAGCTGGGTGGAATATGGTGGAGGGCAAAAGAGCATTGAAAGCTTGAGCTGCTGGTGACTTTTCAATTGATATGGCTTCTTGCAAGCTTTGAGGGATGAAGAGTAGTGGTTTGCATTGATTAAGGAGTCCAAGTCACACAAAATGTACTGTATAGAGATCAGTGCCCCGTGTAAGTATCAAACTCACAACCTTCAGATTATGAGCCTGGCCTACCTATTGCACTAACGAGGCTAAACACCATAGGACATACTCCTGTCACTGCTGGCTACCATACTTGGAAGCTGATTGTGGCACTATGTTTTTTCACTTTTACTTTCTCTATTTTTCCCAAAGCAATGCTCTCAGTTTTCCCATATGATCTAGCAGTTAGGATTTCTGGTTTTCACCCATGCGGCCCGTGTTTTTTGGGTTCTGTGCTTACGAGTTAAAAACAGTTTTTTTTGCTATAAAATTACTTAGAACCCCCAAACATTATATATATATTTTTTTCTAACACCCTAGAGAATAAAATGGCGGTCATTGCAAATCTTTATGTCACACCGTATTTGCGCAGCGCTCTTCCAAGCGTGCTTTTTTTTTTTTCAATAAATTCAGTTTTTTTAGTTAGAAAATAAGAAAACAGTAAAGTTAGGCCAATTTTTTTCCATATTGTGAAAGATAATGTTATGCCGAGTAAAATGATAACCAATATGGCTTAAAAATTGCGTCCGCTCGCGGAATAGCGACAAACTTTGCAACTTAAAAATCTCCATTGGCTACGTTTAAAGAATTCTACAGATTAGCAGTTTTGCGTTACAGAGGAGGTCTGGTGCTAAAATGATTGCTCTCGCTCTAACGATCGCGACGATACCTCACATGTGTGGTTTGAACACCGTTTTCATATGTGGACGGGACTTACGTATACGTTCGCTCCTGCGCGCGAGCTCGCGGGGATGGAGTGCTTTAAAAACATTTTTTTTTCATTATTTATTTTGCTTTTTATTTTTACACTGTTCTTTTTTAAAAAAAAAATGTGATCACTTTTATTCCTATTACAAGAAATGTAAACATTCCTTGTAATAGAAAAAAGCATGACAGGTCCTCTTAAATATGAGATCCGGTGTCAAAAAGACCTCAGATCTCATATTTACACTTAAATGCAAAAAAAAAAAAAAAAAAATCTGAAAACAAATTACAACCCATTGGCAGGCACCATTCAGATATCACCACTCAAACCCATTTATTTTGCTAACAATTAATCAAAGAGATGTGCCGAAAGCTATCGGCTTGGAAAAAGCACCACGATGGCTGTTCAGATTTAAACAACTGGCTTTCAGGAGGATCTTTAATAAATATAATATTGCTAAAACCTCCAATGCACTTGCCAAGGCCAGATATTTGGAATGAATCTGTCTAAAAACAATTCCAGCTTCCTATGTGCCTCCAAATAACCTGCTGACTCAAAGTACTTGGAAGTGTTTAGGTCCAGAAGCCAACATGGCCATCTATTTTCCAAGATTTCTTAACCTGCCAAAAATTCAAGCTTTGAAAAGGATTTTAATAATGTGTTCAGAGTGGACACTTCAAGCAAGTGCACAGGAAATTTTCTGATTCTCCTTGCATTTGCAAAATCCAAATAGTGTCATGCCTTCTCAAGCACAAAAGGCTAAAAAAACTATCTGTGGGCCCCAAGGGCGGAAACACCTCCAAAGTGCAAACTCCACAAAATACAGATATTAAAGAATACTTTCAGCAATCCCAACAGCAGATGGAGACCTCTAATGGGAGAGGGGAGGACCAGGCAATAGCACATACAGAAAAATAAATAAATATCAGGAAATACAAACAGGAAGGACGGTAGAAGGAAATAAAACACAGAAGGAATCCTGGAATATGGAAGCTCATATAAAAGCACTGCCGACCAGAGAAGATATGGACAAATATATATTCGATCTTGAAATGTGTTATAAAAAAGAAATGCAGGAAGTAAAAGCCTATTTGGAAAATGTTAAAGATAGAATGAGCAATATGGAAATAAGAATAACAAAACTGGAAGAGAAATTAAGTCAAACTGAAAAAGAAAAACAAGAAATGACTCAGTGTCTAAGAAAAGCCATATTAGAAATAGATGACCAAGAAAACAGAAGCAGAAGAAATAATATTAGAATTAGAGGCCTTCCCGAGGCAACAGGACCTAAGGACCTGATACCAACCCTCTAAGGCATTTTTAATACACTGTTACAACAACCCCCAGCAGAAGAAATATTGGACCGTGCACATAGATCATCGGGGCCTGTGAATCAAGATCCACAGAGGCCAAGACACGTTATATGTAGAGTGCATTTCTTCCATATAAAAGAAAAAATTATGCGGGTTGCGCAGCAACAAAAAATAATTGACTTCGATGGTGCGCAGCTAATCTTATTACAGGATCTTTCCAGATATACTTTGACTTTAAGGAAGGAGGTAAACCCATTGCTCACAATGATGAGAGAAATGAATATCCTGTATAAATGGAAATTCCCCTTTCAGATCCAAGTGTTCTATAAAGGAAATTAAGCAGAATTTCAGGACATCGAGGACCTTCCAAATTTCTTGAGAATTTTACAGCTCCCAGAAGTCGAGTTACCACTCTGGCCCCCAAAATACCTGGGATATCCGAACAATCGCGCTACAAGAAATCAACATTTAACTGGTTCTACAGCTTTGGGGTCTTGGTAGGGAGGGAGGGAGGAGGGAGGGGACGGTGAAGAGGGAAGAAAGAAAATATATTTTTTTTTTTCCCCAGACACACTTTTTATAATCCATCCTAGTTATGGTCTTTTTGCACAATATTTGTAGATACTCCTTTGATATATTTTTTTCCTTTTTTTTTTTTCTTTTTCCTTTTGCACACTTTATATATTCTATATATATGGTCCCTATGCACAATACTCACAAATATTTTCCTGTGCAGAATTTAGAATTTTTTTTTTCCTCACACATTTGTCCTCACGCACAACATTCACAAACATTTTCTGGTGTCTGGTGGTTTTTTTTTCCTTTCTCTCTCCTTCTCTCCCACTCACTTCCCCCTCATTTTAAGAGGTGGAGGGGGGGTGGAGAGCGCTCGAGAGAGAATCGAGAAATGATGCTCCTATGCCCGTTCTGCTGTTAAATAAATATCTCTGTATTCAATAAATAGTAATAGAATAAAAACAACAACAAAGTCCAATGGGATAAAACAAGAGAAGAGGTTAATTGAAGAAATTGACATGTTCCTTAGTTGGAGATGGTATAGTTTATGCTACCAAGTGATCGCTGCTGCGCTACCCTGATGCTCCCTATGGGGAAAGACAAAATACTGGTATGGGGGGGGCTTGGCCGGGAGGGGGGAACAGATATTCTCTTCCCCCCTCCTGCCTGTCCCTTTCCCCTTTCAGAAAGCATGCTTGGTAAAGGATGCGGTAATTGATAGGTCATCTCGCACCCACGAGCCTAGTTATAGGGATAGACAGAAAGTCATTTAGTTACATAGCAACTAAAGTTGCATAAACGTGTGGTAAAGCACTTTTTTTATTTTTTTTTTATTTTTCTTTCTTCTTCTCCGAATGGGCCCGGTGAAGTTTTGTTCATTTAACATAAGAGGTCTAAATTCCCCATCTAAGAGAACACAAATCTTATATTCACTCCATGAACAAAAGGTTGGGGTGACATTTTTCCAAGAGATGCATTATCGCTCAAATCATATTCCAAATATTTACAATAAATACTATCCAACATGGTATCACAACACTTTCCCTTACTCGAAAACTAGAGGGGTATCCATTGTTATACATAAATCTCTTCCCATCAGGTTCTGGAGTCCTGAGGTAGCAGAGATGGCAGAGCCCTGCTCCTAAAATTATCCATCTATGGGGAAAAATATACGTTTATCAATCTATACTTACCAAATCAGAAACAAATTAAAACAGAGATACAACTGATGACAGACTTAGTAGAAAGATCGGAAGGTATTGTACTCATTGGCGGGGACTTCAATTTTGTCTTGGATTTAGGCCGGAATACTACTGCAACTCGCCCATTTGAGAACAATAACCAGACAAATAAATTTAAAGAGATTATGGAAAAATTAAAATTGATTGATATCTGGCAAGCTCACAACCCTAGGGATAGAGATTATACATTTTATTCAAAGGCTCACAATACATATCATAGGATAGATTTCTTCCTAGTAAATCAGTTTGGACTACCTAATGTGACTACATCGGAAATAGGCAACTTTGTCTGGTCCGATCATGCCCCAGTTGTTGTCGAATTTAAGCTTTCGGGCCATAAGAGATCGCGTGGTCAATGGAAATGAAATGAAAATTTGTTAAGAGATGAAATATTCATTTCCGAAATTCGTCAGACAATAATACATTTTCAAAAAGATCATGAGAAAGACGAAACCTCTCAACCCATACAGTGGGAAATGTTAAAATGTGTTTTGAGGGGCATATTTATAAAACATGGGGCCAGATTGAAAGCGAATAGGATAAATTTAAACGTCTACTTTATTAAAAGAGATTGCAAATTATGAGAAAACCCATAAACAGAATCCCACCCCGATAAATCTGATAAAATTGACAGACAAGCAGAATGAATTGCTGTCTATACTAAATGAACAAACACTGAGACTAAGAGATAAGAATCAAGCTTTTTACTACTTAAAGGACAATAAACCAGGAAAGCTGTTGGCAAGAGCTTTGAGATAACGGATAGCTACCACCTCTATAATAAAAATTTCTAAAATGTCAGGGGAAGTAACATCTGATCCCAAAGAAATTTTAGAAACCTTCCAAACCTTTTATTCTAAACTTTATAATATTACTAATCAAAAGAAGGGTAAAGAATTGGATAGGTTCCTTCAAAAGATACAAGAATATATAAAAGAAACTGCAATTCCAACTTTACCTAAAGAAACAATAGAAGAACTAGATAAAGAAATATCAATAGAAGAAATACAGAAAGTCATTAACACTATGGCCCTGGGGAAAAGCCCCGGACCAGACGGATTTACTACACGCTTCTATAAAATACTGGGCGAAAGTGTAAGACCTGTTCTATGTAAGACCTTTAATTCAGTATCTACGTCTTGCCCCTTTACGATGCAAGGTATGGAAGCTCATATCTCTATAATACCTAAACCAGAGAAAGATCATACTATATGCGGGAATTATAGACCTATTTCTCTCACAAACATTGATCTAAGGATTTTCTCAAAAATAATAGCAAAAAGACTGGATTCGTAGAGCGAAGGAAAGCTAGAGATAATACTCTGAAAACTATCATTGATTGAATATGTCCAGAGGAACTCCATACCATCCTGTCTTTTGGCTATAGACGCTGAAAAGGCGTTTGACAGGGTGGGATGGTGTTTCTTGACAGAAACCTTGAAACAATGGGGCATCGGTCCTCAGCTAATGCAAAAGATAATGTCACTGTATAGTAAACCCCATGCAAGGGTTCGGATAGATGGGTCCCTGTCAAATTCAATCCCAATCACAAATGGAACCGGCAGGGTTGTCCCCTTTCTCCGTTATTATATGTTCTGGTAATGGAACATCTTACCACAGCCATACGAAATAATCCTGATATACAAGGGATCAAAATAAAGGGTAAGGAATAAAAAATGTCAGTATATGCAGATGATCTTTTATTACATATTACTAATCCAATAATAACTATAATAACTATTCCAAATCTCATCCAGGAATTTGATCAGTTTGGAGCATTGAGTAATTTTAAAGTGAACTATGGAAAATCTGAAGCATTAAATATATCATTATCAAATAAAGGTCAAGCTCATCTCCAAAAAACCTTTCCTTTCAAATGGCAACAAAATGCCCTTAAGTACTTGGGGATACGAATACCTCGAAACTTGGATAAACTAACAGAACTTAATCATGCCCCCTTGATTAAAAAAATGTTAATATTACTTCAAAAATATGACAAAAAAAACTGCTCATGGATGGGAAGGATCAACATTATAAAAATGGATATACAGTACTTCTAAAACTATTGGACACGTTTCAGGCAGTTCCGGTGTACCCCCCCCCCCTTAATAGGGGGATTGGCCCTTCCGGACTTTATGAAATACATACAGGCCATACACTTAACTATGATTGTAGACTGGTTCCAAGGGACTAAATACAAACTGTCGGTCAGATTAGAGGAGGACGTTCTGGGTATGAAACTGAGATCCATACCCTGGGTTACACTAACAAACGCCCTAAAACAACAAACATACCATCCCTGGTCCTATTTACTCTGAGAATATGGGACTCATTTATAAAGAAAGGTATCCTCTCGACTCAGATTGGGCCCATGACACCATTGTTCTCTAACCCTGATTTCCAACCAACAATGCAGGCCTGCAGCTTTTTGGGCTGGCGGAGACAGGACGATGTGAGATTGGCCCAGATCCTGGTGGATGGGGAGTTTCCCCCAATGGGTACAATAGGGAGAAAGAACGTAAATAAATTGATACAATATCAACAATTGCCAGCTTATATTCACTCTCTAGAACATTATTCCGAATTAGCGAGAACATTTACAGAATTTGAAAAAATCCTACTACAGACGGACAAGCCAGTTCACATATTGTCAGAGATATATAAAGAGTTACTCCCTATGGACTTAGATAAAGAAGTAACATACTTGGATAAATGGGAAGAAGAGACTGGGAACACAATATCTATATCGCAATGGAAAAAAGCATTGACTTTGACACATAAATTGTCTCCTTCAGTTAAACATCAGGAAAGGATCTATAAAATTATATCTAGATGGTATTGGTGCCCAGTAGATTTGCATAAGATATGGGAAAGTGTTTCGGAGACATGCTGGCGATGTCAAAGGGCGGAAGGGACTATGTCACATATCTGGTATTACTGGCCAGAAGTTTGCCAACTCTGGACAAAGGTATTTGAAATATATAGAGAAATTTTGAATTCTACATTACAACCAGATATACTTCTAGCGATATTATCAATAATCCCCGGCTCGTTGAAGGTCATTAAGAGAGATATTTTGCGATGTTAACAGCAACAAGAGCAATTATTGCCCGCTCATGGAAAAACAAACGGCTCCTTCAATGGTAGAATGGATGCGTGAGATGCGTCTAATGGAAGAAACAACCAATAATGAGATAGGTTCTAATGAACAATTTAGTAATATATGGGATAAATGGGATATATATTATACCTCGGGATTATTATTGAAATAGTTATAAAACTCTAATTTTCGAAGTGGTCCCTTTTTTTTCTCTTTCTCTTTCCTTTTTTTTTTTTTTCTTTTTGATTTGAACGTACATCTTAAGTTTTAAAGAGATATATAAAGTTTATGGAAACAGGTCTCAACCGTT
>BLSH010196346.1:1082355-1096564 GCA_018402905.1 Glandirana rugosa | reverse complement strand
CCGATAGTCAATGGGATTGACTCGGTCTGCGCTAGGGTTGGGCAGTGTATCGACTTTTTTCTCAAACCTCTTGTAGTTAATACGAGAGCGTATCTTAGGGATACTAAACATATGATTCAAGCCCTAGAGGAAATTAAGTGTTCTTCAGTTGTTACATGATCTCGGACGTGGGATCATTATATACCATCATTAATCACTCGGACGCTATTTCCTCTGTTCAATGGGCTTTGGAATCCTCGGATCTCACTCAAGATCATAAATACTTCCTGTTCGAATGCCTAGACTTTTGTCTACACAAAAATTACTTTTGGTATGACCATCGCTTCTATTTGCAGGCCAGGGGAGTTGCGATGGGCGCTCGCTTTGCCCCCAGTGTGGCAAATTTGTTTATGGCCCACTGGGAAGATAAAGGGTTTTCGGGGAGCGCCCAGAGCAACTCCTCTGTTATAAGAGGTATATAGATGACCTCTTTATGATCTGGAGTGGAGATGAAGCCTCGCTGAACAATTTCATAACCTCTTTGAATAATAATGACAAAGGCATTATTCTATCCTGGAAGATAGACAAAACCACTATGGTCTTTCTTGACCTTGAGATATATCATGAGGGAGAGAGTTTCAAGACTAGAAACTATTTCAAACACACCGATCATAACGGGTATATACCCCTAGATAGCTGTCACCACAGCTCCTGGCTCTGCAATATCCCTAGGGGGCAGTATATGAGATTGAGGTGGAATTGTGCTTCTGATGAAGATTTCCTCTCTCAGTCTCAGATACTTACTGATAGATTTGTTGCGAAGGGCTATGATAAGTCTCACCTTTCTCAGGATCTCGAAAGGGTTAAATGTGTTGATAGGAAGGAGCTTATTAAAAACAAGCAAGCCTCCAATGAACAAATACCCTCTTTTAAGATGATTCTAGATTATAAGGTCCAGTATAAAAAAGTTGAACGAATCATTAGAAAGCACTGGGGGTTACTATTGAAGGATAGAGTTCTAGGGCCCATACTTCCATCCAAACCAGGCTTTATCTACAGAAAGGCACCTACTCTTAGGGATCGGGTCGCCCCTGGAGTTGTTGACCCCCCTCGAAATAGCGAGAACTGTCTTTTTACGTTCCTTGCAGGGTTTTTTCCCTGCAGGAAATGTAAGGCCTGTAGAGTATCAAGAGGAGGAGTTAAATGTAAGGAGTTTCAATCTCATACTACACAAAAATCTTACAGAATTAAGAATCTCATCACTTGCCAGACTGAGGGGGTCGTGTACATGTTGGAATGCGGCTGCGGTCTGCAGTACATCGACAGAACCTCCAGAAGTCTGGCTGTGAGGATAGGTGAACATGTCACCAATATCAAAAAGGGTAACCCTTCTCACAATGTCTCACAATATTTTAGAGACTTTCACAATCGTGACCCCAGGCAGTTGAAGTTCTGGGGGATTGAGAAGGTCAATAGACATTGGAGAGGGGGGAATTATATTAGATCCCTTAGCCAAAGAGAGTCCTTTCGGATTTTTGAGACTCGAGTTATGCAACCCTTGGGCCTTAACGTGGAATTCGATTTAAATTGTTTTATTTCTATCAAGTAATAATCTTTTGGTTTTTTGGTCTTTATAAATTACATTTATCTTGGCTTGAAACTTTGATTTTAATTTGTGCAGTATTTTTATGTATATATTATTGAGAGTGTATAGCAGCAGCCGGAGATGTCTTACAAAATTTTCAGTATACAATAATTTTATATAATTTTTATATGTTTTAGTAATGTTTTTTGAGCCAATTCTTTGGCGATTTTAACCCGATCGCATCGTGTATGGGATTGGTTTTGCCGACTCACACACACAGGGGCGATGGTTGCCCTAATGATGGGAATCATATGTGAGGAAAGGCCGTTCATTACGGATCTCTTTCAATTGATCTGTATATATATATTAGCTGGGTGTCTTCACAACATGCTCCGCCCCGCCGGGGAAGGCACGACATTGCCGTAACGCGTACGGGGTCTCAGACTTGTTGCTGACGTCACCCGCTGCTGTTTGATCACACGAGGTTCCGCTCGTTCATCCCTGCACATTAGCTGTTGCTCTGTGATTGGAAATAATACAGCTGCCCTCCATGTTATACACAAGTGTTACTCAAGACCTATCCTTGTGAGTAGATTTTATGTAATAAACAAGTGTTTTTTACTGAAGCAGTCTGCACTTAGAGTGTTTACTCTTTCTATCTAATATGTACCTCATTCACCTGTGATATCGATACGAGCCATTGGTTGATGGTAGGATTTAGTTGAACCTGATCCAATCATTCGCTCTCCAGGGGAGATCTTTGTGTGTATGACCCTCTAGTAGAACTGGGGTCGTACATTGAGGTGAGCGCAGTGAATATTGGTGGTGGGACCTCCGCACTGAAATGATCTTGCTGCCTGCACCATAGGTGGATTTTCTGAATGAAATTTTGAAATATCATTTTATGATACTTTATGAACTTTCTAGCGCAATTGTTTTATTATTTAAGGCACACATGATCTCAGATCAAAGCATCTGCATTTCCCATTCTAATGCCAGGGCAGTGTTTCACTGTAAAAGTCAATACCTGAAGGGCTAGAAATCACCTATTCACCCTCCTATCGGTCTCTGTGTTCTGCGCCATCCACTTTAATGGAGCATGATCCATTACCAGTTGGAATTGTCTACCCAAGAGATAGTACCGGAGAGAATATAAAGCCCATTTTATTGCTAAACTTTTTCCTCAATGGTGGCATAATTTTCTTCATGGGTCTTCAATTTACAGCTCAGGTAAATGATGGGGTGCTCTTGCCCCTTGAAAACCTTTAGACAACACAGCTACTAACCCAACATCTGATGCATCAGTCTGGACCACAAAGTCCCTTGAAAAGTCAGGCAAGTACAACACTGGCTGACTACATAAGACCTATTTTAAGACTATAAAAGCTGCTTTTGTGTCAGGGGTCCATTTGATCATGACAGACGCAAGACTTCCTTTTTGTCAAACTGGTCAGGGGAACAGCCTGTGAGGCAAAATGGGAAATAAAGCAGGGATTCCTAAAAATGCTCAAACCCGGTTCTTGTAGGTGGGGCGTGGCCAACTCTGAATGACCTTAACTTTGTTTACCTGGGGCTTTATTAGACCTCTCCCAATGGTATATCCCAGATACTTGTCCTTCTCTAACCCTATGATACAATTTTTTTTGATTGGTTGTAAACCCGGCTTTCCAGATGGAATCTAACACAGCCTGAACCTTTGGTAAGTGTGAGTCCCAATCCTCACTATGGATGACCACGTCATCTAGGTATGGAGCCAAAGGGTCTTATCCATCACCCGTTGAAATGTGGCCGAAACATTCTGTAACCTTAAAAATATCCTCCGTAACTGGAAAGACCCCTCTGAAGTTACAAATGTCATTTTTTCCTTGGCTGATTCCAAAAGGGGAATTTGCCAAAACCCTTTGGTCAGGTCCAACGTATTCATATACCGGGCTGTCCCTGGGTAATCAATCAGTTTGTCTATGCATGGCATGGGATAGTTGTCAAAGTTAGTGATCTTATTCAAGTGGCAAAAATAATTACAAAACTTTTGGGCACTGACATAATCTGGGCCAAAACACACCAGTTCTAGATTTGGTGCAAACCCACACTTGCTTGATTTATAATGTGATTTCTTGGGGTTCCGTTTTGTGAAACCCATCAAAAATGTTAGCACTGGTGAAAAAGAAAATGTAACACCACAACATACAAACCTCTAGCCAGGTAGCAGGATTAAGATTTGAACTCTCAGTGCTACTAGGCAGAAGTGCTAGCCTGTGACCCACTGTGCAGTCAGATGTTTGTAGGGTTCATCTCTGTGGTGTAAAACAGTCCTAGGTCCCAGGGGTGCAAGAAGTTAATCAATGCAGATGTACTGTGGAAGTCCATGCTGAGAGCTAAACAGCTATCATTTTGTGGGTTTTGGCTTGGTAAGAGGAAATGTTAAGACTGATTAGAGTCCTTGCCCATGGAAAAGATATGACACAATTTGCAATGTCAGTGGAATCCACTTACACATAAATAATACATTTAGACATAACTTAAGTAAGGCCCTTGAGATTTGAAACCAGAACCTCAGTGCTGCTAAGCAGAAGTGTTAGTCTGTGAGCCACTGAGCTGCCCAATGTGGAACCCTCCTACATATAAATACACATATACTTCATTTCTTTGGACATATAGGTGGTGGAATTACATTATCAGGAGTTATTCTTCTTGATTTATTCTGTGATATTTGGTGGTTCTTGGTGTGTGAGTGTAGAATAGTGATTTTGGGCTCAAATTAGGATCATTTGGAAGTAATAAAAAAACACACAAAATTGTGACTCGTTTTAAATTTACATAAGCAATGTGATTGTATGTGGTTTGTAAAGACACCTTTGTGAGTTTGGGTAAAGATTTTTGTGATATGGACAGCAACAAGTGAAAGTGACAGAGAAAAATATATTTTACCAAAACATCAAAACATTACACATTCTAGCATTCTTAAAAACAAAATAAATGATGAAGAAGCAACATTGTTGCAAGGGCAATTTCTTTGAGAGAAAGATACATTCATCTTAACATGAAAATGATTTATTTGGGGAAGTTACAATTGTACCATTAGAATCAATGGCTGAAACTTGCATTGGGCTACATAACTCTTATGTTCACTCCCAAAAACGCTCTTTAAACCAGCGCTAATTTTGTTAATTAGCTTCCTGTAAAAAAGTCATGGGAGTTAAAATGAGAGTAGTTTGCATGTTTAAGCATGCTCAGTTGTGCTGGCACCTAGTTGTAAAGAAACAAGGAATTTATCTCTTCTCAGACTTTTAAAGATATTTTAGTGTAGAAATCACTTTTTCACACACTTTAAAAGCAGATTATCTTTAAACAATATACCACATATTTCAGTATCATTAAGGTGATCATATCATGCTCTAAGCATTATTTACATGTGCAATTCTCCAGGTCCTAACAAGAGTACGGGTTTGGGCACTATCTGTTGTCTGGGCGCTATAGTGAATTTGATTTTGGGAGTATTTGTTCACCACCGATATTGTGAATTCCATTTGGGCACTAATTAGCACCATTTGCCGTTATGAGTGCTAATTACCGCGCAATCGCATATTCACGCTATACTAAATGACCCCCACAGTGTCACTCCTTCAGTGTTGTCACACGAAAAGATATGATAAAATAAAATATTTACAAAAATGTGAGGGGTGTACTCACTTTTGTGAGATACTGTAGGTATTGTATAATGCAAACACAGTATTAGTATAGCGGGGGTCGGCAACCCGTCGATCGCGATCTACCCGTTGGATCACAAGAGGGTGACGGGTAGATCTCCTGTCCACAGTGCCAACCCCACTGTCAAAACAACTCCTTTCCAATTTCCGAGCAAAGTAGCACACAGAAGCAGCCAGCTCTGCAGCGGCTATACTGACTCCTTTTCTAAGTCTCACACAGGCACTCTGTATAGATGTGAGGTGAGGGGACGGAAAGCAGCATTTCTGGACAAGAAGGTAAGAAATTGATCATTAGGCAAGGGCAACAGTAGTGGGATGTATACTCCTGATATGTAATGCTGGGCTGTATACTCCTGACCTATAATGCTGAGCTGTATGCTCCTGACTTGTAATACTGGGCTGTATACTCCTGACCTATAATGCTGAGCTGTATACTCCTGACCTGTAATGCTGGGCTGTATACTGATCTCTAATGCTGGGCTGCATACTCCTGAACTGTAATGCTGAGCTGTATACTCCTGACCTGTAATGCCGGGCTGTATACTCCTGATCTGTAATGCTGGGCTGTATACTCCTGACCTGTAATGCTGAGCTGTATACTCCTGATCTGTAATGCTGGGCTGTATACTCCTGACCTGTGAACTTTAGTTTCTCCTGACCTGGGTAAGTTCATATTTTTACATTGACATTTGTATTATTATATTTTTCTATGGGCCGGTCCAACCAGAATGTGGTGCAGGAAACATGGATTCCATGAGCGTTTCCCGCACTGCAAGTGAGCACACTGCCTTTGCAATCTGCATGCAGGTGCCAGGGTATTGGTAACAGGACCCCAAATACAGATCGCAAATGTAGTGTGCTTGTGGTCACCATATCGCATGGTTTTCGCAGTACTATGCTGTTTGCTACAGCGTGATTTTAAATGTAATGCATGCATTCCAGTGTGATGTGCAGCCCATTCAAATGAATAAGCTGTCAAAATGCACCACACAGGAAAAACGTGGGAAATGCACAGGAGTGTGTGCTGCATTACTGTGTGATCCCGGAGTGAAATGGCCCCAAGTTTTCTTCAAAACTGCCTTACTTTTTAGAGGTCTTGCTAGGTTAGCTCCCCAAACTAGTGTGTTGTGCCGGTGATCTTTGATTTCTTCCATGTTGCACAGGTAGATCTCCACCACTCTAAGGATGCCTACACCTAGTCTACAGTAAACATATATACAGTATGTAATATGTATTCATACATTTAGCATATAGGAAATTGGTGTGCACATTAATAGAATACTGACCAGGCCAGCCAGGCTGCTTCATATGTAGGTAAGCCCAAAAAGAGTAAAAGCAAATGCATGTGTTGTTGCTTGGATCCCCCCAGAAAGTTAAGGGTCAAGGCCACCGCATTGAGCCTATAATGACACTGGGGGCAACAAGGTAGGACCGAACCGACCACTTGGAACCTCAGTGAGCTGCCTGAAAAGGTTGTAAGATAAAGTATAGGTATGTGTATACAAGGCTTGGGTGTAGAGAAATATATAGAAAAATACTGAGTATAATGATGGTGACTTACAGAGAGGGTATAATTTGTGAAAAAAAGGATTAAATTAGATTTGGTGTAGAATTGGTGTAGGCATGTAAATAGCCAGCTAGACTGCAGGATTCAAAATAGCCTGCTGAATCAGGATCAGATCCACCTGCTCCCACTTTCACTAGAAGTAATCACATAATAAAAAATAAAAATCAAAGAATGTATATAGGGTATATACAGTATCTCACAAAAGTGAGTACACCCCTCACATGTTTGTAAATATTTTATTATATCTTTTCATGTGACAATGCTGAAGAAATGTCACTTTTCTACAATGTAAAGTAGTGAGTGTACAGATTGTATAACAGTGTAAATTTGCTGTCCCCTCAAAATAACTCAACACACAGCCATTAATGTCTAAGCCGCTGGCAACAAAAGTGAGTGCACCCCTAAGTGAAAATGTCCAAATTCGGCCAAAAGTGTCAATATTTTGTGTGACCACCATTATTTTCCAGCACTGCCTTAACCATCTTGGGCATGGAATTCACCAGAGCTTCACATGTTGCCACTGGAGTCCTCTTCCACTCCTCCATGATGACATCACGGAGCTGGTGAATGTTAGAGACCTTGCCCTCCTCCATCTTTCGTTTGAGGATGCCCCATAGATGCACAATAGGGTTTAGGTTTGGAAACATGCTTGGCCAGTCCATCATCATTTACCCTCAGCTTCTTTGGCAAGGCAGTGGTTGTCTTGGAGGTGTGTTTGGGGCCGTTATCATGTTGGAATACTGCCCTGCGGCCCAGTCTCCAAAGGGAGGGGATCATGCTCTGATCATTACAATTAAACTGGTGTTATGGCTATCTGCACTGTCGATGTTTTATGCTTGCTTTTATGAATGGATATACCGCCACATGCGATCTGCTCATAAGCTGTGACGCTCTGAAATACTACATATGTCTCTGACTGGAAACGAGTGCATTCTACTGGTTGCCTTAGTTGGATTGTTTGCTGGGAAGCCCATACTGACCCTCCGTAACAGGGGGTCGGTGGGATCTGGTAAGGAGCTGTGTGTGGCGGTGTCACGGGTGATGGGCTGCACGTTTGCTGTCATTACAAAGGCTTATCGTTGTGGATATTCATCTCTCTCAATCAATTGGACTGTGCGCTGCAGTTTATAGATATATGTAATTTATGGTTTCACCTGACCAGTCTGCTAGCTGCATATTATATCATACTCTCTATGGACTTAAGCACAGGATTGTTGGATTTCTGATGTGAATAGAGGAATCCCATGGGCTGAACAAAAATAAAAGAACGGTGCATGTATACCCATCATTAGAAGTTGGTGGATGCAGGATAGTATTCTAATAGTGGGTATACCACTATTTCATTTTCACATTGATCAATGTGAATGGAGGTATCTGTTAGGTTATCTTTTTTTGTTCAGCCCACAGGCTGCATGAAAAAATAACATTTCAACATACAGTTGTGCTCATAAGTTTACATACCCTGGCAGAATATATGATTTCTTGGCCATTTCTCAGAGAATATGAATGATAACACAAAAACATTTCTTTCACTCATAGTAAGTGTTTGGCTGAAGCTATTTATTACCAATCAACAGTGTTTACTCATTATAAATCACAATGACAACAGAAACTACCCAAATGACCCTTATCAAAAGTTTACATACCCTGGTGATTGTGGCCTGATAACATGCACACAAGTTGATACAAAGGGGTTTGAATGGCTAATAAAGATAACCATCCTCACCTGTGATCTGTTTGCTTGTGTGTATAAAAGGTCAATGAGTTTCTGGACTCCTGACAGATCCTTGCATTTTTCATCCAATGCTGCACTAACGTTTCTGCATTCTGAGTCATGGGGAAAGCAAAAGAATTGTCAAAGAATCTGCAGGAAAAGGTAGTTGAACTGTATAAAACAGGAAAGGGATATAAAAAGGTATCCAAGGAATTGAGAATGCCAATCAGCAGTATTCAAACTTTAATCAAGAAGTGAAAAATGAGGGGTTCTGTTGAAAACAAACCATGGTCAGGTAGACCAACTAAGATTTCAGCCACAACTCCCAGGAAAATTGTTCGGGATGCAAAGAAAAACCCACAAATAACTTCAGGTGAAATACAGGACTCTCTGAAAACATGTGGTGTGGCTGTTTCAAGATGCACAATAAGGAAGCACTTGAAGAAAGATGAGCTGCATGGTTAAATCGCCAGAAGCAAGCCATTACTATGCAAATGCCACAAAGTATCCTGCTTACAATACGCCAAACAGCACAGAGACAAGCCTCAAACCTTCTGGCACAAAGTCATTTGGAGTGACGAGACCAAAATTGAGCTTTTTGGCTACAACCATAAAAGCTACATTTGGAGATGAGTCAACAAGGCCTATGATAAAAGATACACCATTCCTACTGTGAAACACGGAGGTGGATCGCTGATGTTTTGGGGATTTGTTTTGGATGAATGAAGAAAGAAAAGGAAAACATTTTTTTTTTTTTCAATTTTCAAAACTTTGTGACAAAAAGCGAGATCTGCAAAATACTCAACGTGCCTCTCAGCAAATAGCTTGGGGTGTCCACTTTCTGAAAATGGGTAATTTGGGGAGGTTTTGTGCTTTCTTGGCATTTCATAGCCTCCAAAACTGTGATAGGTAGTGAGGAGTGAAATCAACAATTCACGCCCTTAGAAAGCCTGAAGGCGATGATTGGTTTTTGGGGTCCCGTACACAGTTAGGCTGCCACATCATTTAATTGACAACTTTATGAAAAAAAACTAAAAACTTTTTGTAATTTTTCCCGACACTTGTGGCAAAATATAAAATATTCTATGGACTCAACATGCCTCTCAGCAAATAGCTTGGGGTGTCTATTTTCCAAAATTGGGTAATTTGGGGGGTTTTGTGCTGTCTGGGCATTTCAGGGCCTCCGAAACTGTGATAAATAGTGAGGAGTGAAATCAACAATTTATGCTCTTAGAAAGCCTGAAGGTGGTGATTGGTTTTTGGGATCCTGTACGTGGCTAGGTTCCCAAAAAGTCTCACACAATTTATGACCTTAGAAAGTCTGAAGGCGGTGATTGGTTTTTGGGGTCCCGTACACGGTTAGGGTGCCAAAAAGCCTCACATATGTGGTTTCCTGGACCTCCTCATGTCAGCCTACTACGGGTCAGCTCCGCCCCCTCTGACCCCTCCAGGACCACCTCTTTCCTAGCCCATAAAGGGCGGCTGTCTGCCCCATAACACTGTTCTTTTTTCGTCCTCGCTCCGGACACCTTTTTTTTTTTTTTGTTATTATTGTTTTTTTTTTTTTTTTTTCTGGATTGGGATGGAGGCATGGTTCCCCTCCGTATTACGGACAAGACTCCTAGAGGAGGTGGGTTCCCGGAAGCAGGAGACGAAGTATGATTTGGCAGTTTAAATAACTGTAGTGGCCCGCAAAGACGATAACAGTATAAATTACTGTATACTCCTGCGGGAAGGAAGCACTGCATATTGCTGTAGCCTGAATCTACTGGAATAACAGTATAAACTACTGTCTACTGTCGCAGCAGAGATAACGGTATGGATGGCTGTACATTTTGTCGCAAATAGTATAAAGTACTGTCTACTGTAACAGCAAAAATAACAGTATAAATTACTGTCTACTGGAGCATGCGAAATAACAGTATAAATTACTGTCTACTGTAACAGGCGAATAACAGTATAAATGACTGTCTACTGCAGCATGGGAAATAACAGTATAAAATTACTGTCTTCTATAACTTCACGGACAACAGTAAAAGATACTGTCTACGGTAGTGTTGCAGACAACGGTATAAGGTACTGTTTTCTTTACATCAGGTACAGTTTGGTATGTTTTGATATTTCTATGGATTCAGTAAATTGTTACTCCGCATCTGGGGGCATTACATAGTGTCCCTTATATTTCCTTGGAGTCTGGCCTTTAAATACAATAGCGGCTGCTGCATTGGGTTACCTGCAGCCAGGACAGCCGGCGCGCTGGGCCCGCTAGTTCCTCGGCGTCCTCGTGTGTCAGCGGGGAGGCCGTCAGGTGGAGGGTGACGTCACGAACGAGCGCCTCGGGCCGTTGCTAGGTTGCGGCCGAGACGCTCGTTCGGGATTGGCGGCGGCAGCCCTCTTCTCGGGCCGTCCCTCTGGGGGGAGCGCGCTCTGCACCACTGCTGCTCGGCTCCCAGGGACACACTACGCTCAGGTAAGCAGAGCTGTTCTCCCTGCAGATGTGTGGAGTTAGTGGAGTCTTATGCTCCCTTGTTTCTTTTTTTAGGTCTAATCCAGACTGTTGGCTGCCTCCAGGAGTGCATAGATCCCATGGAGAGGTAGAGAGGGAGATTTTTTTTTTTTTTTCCTCTCTCTCTTTGTCTCTCTCTGCTTGTCTCTATCTCTGTTGTCATGTTGATTTTTTTATTTTTTTTGTGTCTTTTTCTTGCCTGTTGATACAGAGAAAGGTCCTCAAAGCGGGATAAATGCCCGCGGAAAGGGAAAAAGACTACCTCCAGCAAGAGGGAGGAGAGGAGCGCCCGTAGCGGTCAGCGGCAAGAATGCCTCAGGTCCCCATCTCCCCAGCCGCACTCCAGTTGGGGCATGCAGAAAAAGAGGCATCATAGACCCTCAAGGAGATCTCGCTCACATCGCAGAGAGAGGGAGCGGTGGTCCTCTTCTTCGTCCAGAGGGTCTTCTTCATCCTCAGATCAGGAGAATGCTTGTTGGGCCTGTTCAGCTCAAGCCTTGCCCGGCAAGTTGGTTTGTGCCTCATGCTTTAAATAAGCTTCTCGGAATGACGCATCGGATGCTCGCCGAGTAAAATCGTATATTAAGGATGCGGTGAGGAAGGGTCTTAAGGGCGTTGCCAAGCGACCTTCTCGCCTTCCTGGGTCATCTTCATCAACAGATTCATCAGTGCAGCGGGGTTCGGGTAGACAGGAATCTTCTGAATCTGAGGGCGACTCCGAACCTCGTGCGTTTGACTTTGCATTAATTCCTCCCTTGGTAGAGGCGGTGAAGGAGGCAATGAAATGGCAGGAGGATGCTTCTCCGCCAAAAAAACAACGCAAATACTATCGGAGTTAAAAAAGTCGCTACCTTCCTTTCCGTTTATAGAAGAGATTCGGGAAGTCATGAAGGACGAATGGGCGAGACCAGAGAAGAGGTGGAATGTCCATAATAGGGTGGCAAAGCTTTACCCCTTTAACTCAAGGGACACAGAGTGTTGGGACGCTACACCTAGGGTGGATGCGTCCCTGCAGAGACTGGCCCGCCACATTACGCTTCCCCTGGACGATTCAGTCTCTTTCAGGGACCCCATGGATCAGAGGATGGATACGGACCTAAAAAGGTTATACACTGTAGCTGGGGCAGCCTGTAGGCCAGCCGTGGCACTCACTTCAGTGGCAGCAGCCCTCAAGTCCTGGGTGGCTGAGTTGATGGGGGAATGTTCGGGAGAAGAGCGAGAAAGTGCTCCATGGCAATTCCTGAAGACTGCAGTGGAATTCGTAGCAGAGGCAGCAGTAGACCAGGCGAGAATGGCAGCTAGAGTTATGGCTCACTCTGTTTCGGCTCGCAGAGCCCTATGGTTGAAACATTGGGCTGCGGACAGCTCGTCAAAACACAGTCTGTGTGCGGTTCCTTTTGACGGGAAGCTGCTCTTCGGGGGTCCTTTGGAAGCGGCAATCCTGAGGGTCTCAGGTGGAAAGTCGGGACTAATTCCCCAAGAAAGGAGGAAGCAGTGCCAGTCCTTTCGCCCCTTCAGAAAGCCGAGGGACGCTTACAGGGAGGCAACGGCATACAGACCAGGCAGGCCGTTCTTCAGGCAATGGAAGGGGTCTGGAACAAATGTGCGTAGGCCGGCGAAGAACAGGGCCAACGATGCTCCAAAAGCCGCTGCTAAGACCTTCTGAAGGTGTCTCCGCTCGGTCCCCTCAGGTCGGTGCAAGATTAAACCGATTTGCGGGGGTTTGGGCGGAGGGCATTCAGGACGCCTGGATTTTAAATATCATCCGGTCAGGCTATCGGCTAGATTTCAAAACAAGACCTCCCCGGGCTTTCTTTGTGGAGACTCGACTGCCTTCAGATGCGAAGAAAAGGAGGTGTTTGCGGACATATATCGAAGAGTTGCTGGCAGCAAACGCCATTCGTCCGGTTCCAAAGCAAGAGCGGGGTTTAGGGGTGTACTCCCCCCTGTTTTTAGTGCCAAAGGCATCGGGAGATTTCAGACCGGTGCTGGATCTCAAGAGGCTGAACTCACTGATGAAGATTCCCCCGTTCAAGATGGAGTCACTGCAAACTATTATTTCTGTAGTGAGGGAAGGAGATTGGATGGCGTCCATCGACTTGGCAGATGCGTACCTCCATGTGCCAATAAACGAAGCTCATCAGCGTTTTCTCAGGTTTGCCGTGGAGGAATCGCATTTCCAGTTCCGATGCCTTCCATTCGGCCTTTGTACGGCGCTCAGAACATTTTCAAAACTCCTGTCCGCAGTCATTGCGGTTCTCAGAACCGAGGGGGTTCAGATCTTCCATTATTTGGACGACATACTCCTGTTGGGTGTCTCCAAGGAACTCCTCCAGTGCCAGGTGGAACTCAACTGCAAAACACTCGCTTGCTATGGCTGGTTGATAAATGTCCAAAAGAGCCGGATGAACCCAACTCAAACGTTGGAATACCTCGGAGTGGAATTCAACACGGGCCAGGGACAAGTCTATTTGCCGCACAGGAAAGTGATCCAGATCCAGTCTCGTGTCAGGGCAGTGAGGAAGAAATCATTCCTACAGGCCAGAGAGTGCATGCAATTCCTAGGGATACTATCAGCAACCATTCCGGTTGTACCATGGGCAAGATGGCGCAGAAGGAGGTTTCAAGCCAATTTCCTTATCCAGTGGGACCGCTGTTCGCTGATTCAGAAGATTCACCTCCCAGTACCGATCAGGCGCTCACCAGTTTGGTGGACAAATGCACGCAATTTATCGCAGGGAGTTCCCCTGAATCCCTTGGAGCCGTTGCTGTTGACAACCGATGCCAGCTCAATCGGATGGGGAGCTCATTGCCTAGATCGGCAGGCGCAAGGTTCCCTAAGTCCCCTTGAGGGACGCTATTTAACGCACGTAAACAGGTGGTTTGACCACTCGCGGACTAGCCATGACCCTCCACTTAGAAGACTTAGTCGCTTGTCGCCAGGGTGACCTATTCCTTTAACCGAACTTTGGAGGAAGACGCGGTAGAACGGGTACCATGTTGGCCTTACCAACGACTATCATAGGGATCCTTAACGTACGTGAGAGACCGGACATCCTTACTAAAGAAGGAGTGACGGGACTGTGCTCTGACCTAGACCTAGTGAAAGGACACGCCGTTTATCTGAACAGGGACCGGGCACAACTTAAGG
>BLSH010196346.1:1044771-1055451 GCA_018402905.1 Glandirana rugosa | reverse complement strand
CTTTTGCAAGGCACTGTAGCAGCACTATCGTGCAAGTCTCCCTACCTAGTCCTGCATAAGGATAAGGCGGTCTTGCGACCCTCGCCTTCCTTTCTTCCAAAAGTGGTTTCTTCTTTTCACATTAATGAAGATATTGTTCTTCCTTCATTGTGCCCTCGTCCATCGCACCCAAAAGAAATTGAGTTACGTGCCTTGGACGTAGTGAGGGCCTTAAGGGTGTATTTGTCTGCTACAGCTTCTTTTTGAAAAGCTGATGCTTTGTGCTGCCTGAGGGTCCGCGCAAAGGTTTGGCGGCCTCATCGGCTACGATCTCTCGTTGGATCAGATAGACCG
Organism: Glandirana rugosa; assembly: GCA_018402905.1. NCBI lineage: Eukaryota > Metazoa > Chordata > Amphibia > Anura > Ranidae > Glandirana > Glandirana rugosa. The sequence goes on along the minus strand of BLSH010196346.1, from coordinate 1,055,118 downwards.
TGACCCATGCATATTCTATTCGGGGCAAGGTTCCCCCTTTTCCGGTCACGGCTCATTCTACCCGGGCTGTTAGCACTTCCTGGGCTTTTAGACACCAGGCGTCAGTGTCTCAGGTGTGCAAGGCGGCCACTTGGGACTCGGTTCACACTTTCACTAAGTTTTATAAAGTTGATGTGTTTGCATCTTCGGATGCTGCTTTTGGCTGCAAAGTTTTGCAGGCGGCAGTGTAGGCGCATCTGGCGCCTCCTTAGAGGTTCAGTTGGGTACTGTTGTTAGCGTTTGCCCACCCCTCTTTTTGACACAGCTTGGGGACATCCCCACACATAATGGAGAGCTGCGTCTGAAGTGCAGTGCAGTGAACGATAGGAGAAAAAGGGATTTTATTAAAACTTACCGTAAAATCCTTTTCTCCGAGTTCACTGACAGACGTAGCACCCACCCCTCTGTGCTCTGTTCTTGTACGGCTTGTGTACGAACTGGTGAGCTATTCTATGGAGGGGGTTTATGTGGGAAGGGAGGACAGCCCCATGGGAGGGGCCAGCTGTTTCTTTACCCTGCCTAGTTAACTCCTAGTGAGACCAGCATAAACCCCACACGTAATGGAGAGCTGCGTCTGTCAGTGAACTCTGAGATAATGATTTTACGGTAAGTTTTAATCCCTTTTTGCAAGGTTTTGAATGTAATACAACCACACGTGGCACTGGACCCTGCATACAGGAAATCCTGGCATTCCAAAACCAAGGTAATTCTGCATGGTGCTGTACAGGGCCAAGAGAGTGGACCCTCATACTATAGGGTAACTGGTTCTTGAGACAAAGCCCACGGTGATGGGTGAAGGCTGGGCATGCAATCTCCTCCTGGCTTTGTGGTGGCAATGGTGAGTAATCCTCAACGGGGATATGTACTGAACCCAGTACATGACAAGGAAAATGTTTGTTTAAAATTTTCCTTCCTGTTGCCTGCACTGCCCTTTTTTTTTCTTTAACCACCAGATGGCCCCAGCCAGAAAGGATCTTCTCCTGCAGTTCCTATAAGCTGGCCACCAGGGCGAGCCTGCGCCAACACATTTTTCCTTTTCACTGTAAAAGTGAATAGGGCGGCCGCTCGCACGACGACCAGCATGCACGTGGGATCCACACAGGGATACCAGGAAGTCGCCAGAAGCAGCTATGGATCTTCTGTAGCATGAGGCGCCTGGGACACAGAACAGGCAAAAATCCTCCTGGGGGCACGCGAGTCTGGTGGTGGGCGGCTGATTCAGGCTAGGCAGGGAGTTGTGCTTGGGGAAGGTGGGCTAAGCAGTGCATGCACTAGCAAGCCATGGCTTCGAACAAGCCCACTGTGGGGGGGGGGGGGGGGCGAGCACCACTTGTGGTAAAACTAGAAGCACAGGTGGTAACCACAGCCCCTGCAGAGGCCAGCAGGCCCCTGCTGCCATTGCTTCCCCTGTGACACCAGAAGCGACTGGGCAATTGAGCCTTTGCGACTCTCTGGTATTGTGGCCGACCCCTCATCTTTTTCCTCAGAGTATGTTACTAAAGATGACCTGTCGGCAGCCTTGCTAGGCTTAGAAACCAGGATTGCTGGTTTGATTGCTTCTACCACACAGGGTGAGAAGGGTGACAGGTCTCCTTCCCCTAACCCTCCGATTCTGGTGCAAGAATGGGTTGAGGAGGAAGCTACAGAGGATCTGGCCGATTCTATTGCAGACACTTCTACTTCAGAGAATCCTGAGCTAGAGTAATCCCCAAGGACACCCGTCTTTCAATCATAGAGGCTGCTGATCCAGGCACTTATACAGAAGGTACGTGCAGCATTCAGGTTACCTCCAGCGGAGAGTCCTGTGAATGTGTATTCCTCCCTTGGGTCATTAAAACCACCACAACGTGCGCAGGGTTTCTCTTTACACCTACTCCTTGAGAAGGTGATATATTCTCACTGGGAGCACCCAGACAGATTGTTTATTCCTCCTAAAAGGTTTTCTGTGATGTATCCTATGGATGAAAGCTTTTTGAGAAATTGGGGAGTAGCAACTGTCGATGCAGCAGTCCCATCCCCAGGTAAATCCCTGATCTGTCCTGTTGATAATGCTTAGGTCTTCAAGGACCCTGCAGATAGAAAGCAGGAGTCCTTATTAAAGGCCTCTTTTTCTTTGGCTGGCTCTGCTATCCAGCTTGCTGCAGCAGCGATTGGGGTATGCAAGGCATTAAAGGATCAGGCTGAGACCCAGTGGAGAGGAAGATCCGGATGAGGAGTTCATGGATGTGTTTTAGGCTCTGTTTTGCTGTGGATGCGCTTAAAGACTTAATACAGCAACATATCCTGGTTGGCTCTATTATCTGTGCAATGTCTGGAGGTAAGAGTTCGCTTCTGCCAGTAAAAGACAGCCAAGCATCCCTCCTTCAGGGGTTCAGCTTCTGGTTCCTCGGATTTTTACCAGCCCTAGGCGGTCTCGATGGCCACAAGGGTCTGGATCCAGAAGTAACCAGCAGGGTCAAGGCAAGAAAAAGCCTTGGACCCAGAAGGTCAAGCCTGCCACTAAGCCCTCCTTGTGAAGGGGCGCCCCCACTCATGCAGGTGGGGAGAAGGTTGTTACACTTTGCAAGTGTATGGGAAGTGCTGGTCCAGGACAAGTGGGTTGTCGCCACAGTGTCCCACGGATATAAGCTGGATTTCCAAGCTTATTCCCCTCTAAGACTCCTAAGATCCAGAGTACAACTACAGATCCGGTAAAGAGGGGACATTTGTTTAAAACCCTAGACCAGTTGGGTCCTGCAAGGCATTATTGCATAGGTTATTTAGAGGACATTAGGGCGCTGACCTATTTAAAAGTAGTGTTTTGTATCCGCACAATTTCTACTTATTGAAAATCATATCATATAAAATATCATATTTAACATACATACAAATTCAATTAGTGCACCATAAATGGATGGCATAAACCATGTGTGAAAAAATAAAAGTGATTAAATGCCAAAAAAATATATCCTAAAAAATAAAAGTGAAATATTACTAAACCAATATCTGAATTATGCACAATTATAGAATCAGTTTATGTTTATCAGAATAAATCCTAAAGTCTGTTTTCTTGAAATGTGTTTCAGCAATGTAAAAAGAAAAAAATATACAGTCCAAAATCCCAAATTGATAGGTATAGATTCCAACCACCAGTGCTTGAGAAATTGATGTCCACAGACTATTTCACCCGCACAGTGAACCACCGACATACAGCCACTCAATATGCACTCACCAGAAGGAATCTCTCCGTGCACCAATAAATGCAATGGACAATGGGTTGCGAATCCAGGTAGTATCGGCCTTCCATCTCAATGAAGATACTATTTCACCTTCTTTTTACTCAGCCTTCCTTACCGGAGGAGAGATGATTGCATTGTAGATGTGGTGTGTGCTGTTAAGATCTATCTGAAGAGATCTGCAGACATCAGGAAGACTGATGACTTTTTTGTTTTTGCCTGAAGGCCCTAGAAAGGGTCAGGCGGCATCCAAGACAGCTATTTTAGATAAATTGGAAAAAATGCAAGACGCGCAAAACCGCTGCTGCAAAAAACACTCAAAAAAAGCTGAAAAAAGTTACTGGTGTTTTTAGACGTGTTTTTTTTAACCTCCTGTGTGCATGAGGCCTTAATATCCCTTTAAAACCTACACAGGAGACTGAATAGTTAAAAGTGACAAACCTAAATGTACTCCTTGGTTGAGAATATGCAGCAAATTGGGACGTAGGTCTACGTTGGCTGGTTTATGAGGTTAAATACATTGTGTTTTTATTAGTGGCTTCAGGGCAGGGCTGAACAGTAACCTGTTTCAAAGATCTTCAGAATTCAGGATATGTTCATATAAAGTAAGACATGTGGTGTATGAGAGTTTTATAACTTATTTTTAGTGCTTTCTTCCTCCCCAAATTTTCGTTTGCTGCTTTTTTCTAATTTTTTTTTTTTTGCTATAGGTGTGAATAAAGAGGTCTTTACGCACAGTGGCCATTTCCACTTTCTTGGGCCCAAAAAAAACCACCATTTCCCAAAATGACTTCTCCTGTGAAGAAACAAAGAAGCAGTCCAAACAACTTGTCTTTTCAAGACTCTTCCCCAAGTCCTCGTGCTAGAAGAAAATCATTAAGAAGATCTATTGGAAAGAAACGCCGGAGGACACTGCCACCTATTTATCATAATGCTACAAGTAAGTGACATTTTGGAGATGAACAAATCTCCTCAAACCCATTCCCTTAGGACTAGTTTGCACCAGCCTCTGCATTACAGCTCAGTAGCTGGTGTGCAATCCGGTCCACATCAATGCAGTAATGATATGCCCATCCCATCGCACTGTTCCCCCTTATTTTTTTTTTTTTTATTTTGCACGAGGACATCTAATCCAGTTCTGTTGCTGGATTTCCTTGCCATGCTTGCAGTAGTTTTTAATTGCACACCATCAGAACCAGGCAGATGGGAAGACAAGTCATTTTGCCTTGTCATGCAGTGCGCCTGTACGGGAATAGCCACCTAACGCAGTCCCACTGCATGTGGTGTGAATGAACCCTTAATGTTTTGTCCCACAATCTAAAAACAAAAGGAAATAAAAAAAAGGTTTATTTTTGGGGTTGTGACCACATCACAGCACCATGATCCACTGAGGCAAGGAAAACCACAAAGTAGAATAATACAAAGATAGTTTTATAGACCCCATTTTAATTTTTTTTTTTTGTTCCCTGTAACATAGAAGCATATTTCAGTGTATTCTAGCAAATGTAAACCCAGCCTTGGACTCCTGCAGATGATTGGTTGGACTTATTTTTTTTTTGTCCTATTGACTATTACAGGTCTAAGTGATGCCATCAGCTTATCATTGCCAGAAAATGATCGCCTTATGGAGCTCATACATGCTTGCTTCCAGGTGCAGTAATTGTTTTTGTTTAATGTTCAAAATATATCGTGTTTTTAAATATATCATCCAAGCAGCGCCTGCTGGGCGAAGGGGGAGCCGATGCGCATGTTTGGCGGTCCCGATGTCCGCTGGCCACCTGCGATCGCTTCACAGAAAGGCATATCCCCGTTCTGACAGGAGAGAACATGGAAATCATCTGTGCCTAGTAATCAGGAACCAGCTATCTGTGTTCCTCCAATCGGTGCTCCCCCCCCACAGTTAGAAAACACAAACAGGAGACACATTTAACCCTTTGTTCGAGCCCATCCCAGCCCCCCCCCCCCCAGTTAACCCCTTCCCTGGCAGTGGCATTTATACAGTTATCAGTGCTTTTTTTTTTTTTTTTTAAGCACTGATCACTGTATTGGTGTCATTTGTCCCTCAAAAAGTGTCACTTTTTTGCGCAAACCAATCAATATGCACTTGTTGCGATTTTTTTTTTTTTTTCTTTCTTCTTCTTTGGTTAAAAAAAAAAAAGTAAAATAATTCATATTGGCCTAAACTCATGAATACATTTTGTTTTTTTGGTCCTTCCGGGGCTGAAGTGGTTAATGTAAAATACCTTGCACTGTCTGTTCAATTCTTCCCCCCCCCCAACACTTACCTGAAACCTTAAGCGATCCAGCGCTGTACCAGGCTGCAGGTCATCTCTCCCTCAGTCGGCTCCTCCTGCTGTCAATCAAATCTTGAGGGCGGGGCCAGGCCATGCTGTATGTCTGCGGACACATGGCCCGGCTCAGGAGCGAGCCCACACGACTGACACCATAGGACGTGGATTGCTGTGGGGGCAGGCACAGAAGTGGAGGAGCAAAGAGTGCTGGTGGGAACCCCAAAAGAGGAGGTTCGAAGCTGCTCTGTGCAATTAGTATAAACCTGGATATTTTTAATTTTAAAAGAAAACAAAAGACTTTATATAGTAAGCAAAAATACCTTTTTTTTTTTTTTTGCACAATTTTCATGTTCACCTAGTAACATTGTGTGTGTGTGTGTGTGTGTGTGTGTGTGTGTGTGTGTGTGTGTGTGTGTGTGTGTGTGTGTGTGTGTGTGTGTGTGTATATATATATATTTTTTTTATGTCCCCAGTCACTTACTAGTTATTTTTAAAAAAAAACATGCAAACCGGCACCAAAAGAACATTTGGGATTTGCCTTATGTGCCTTTATCATACCCCACCATCTGCCAAATCGGCTATTTCTGGGCACGGCTAATGTCCAGTTGGAACCTAGACATCTTATTCTGAGGGTAAGGGTTTAATGTCTTGTGTGACTTCCTAAAGTACCACATTTTTCTCTGGGACCACGGGGGGAGCACAGAAGTCCAGGCACCTTTTAGTGGCTGCCACTGGAAGCAACCCGAGTATATGTTGCTTAAACTGTTTCTACAATTGAATATATCCTTATGGCCAAAATCATCAGTTGCATTGATAGTTCTAAGATATTACCGATTCTTGATTCTTCACGGAGATTGAACATACTCAGGCAGTATTGGTGGGCAGACATTTTGCCAGGTATCCTTGCATTTCTATTGATTTTGTTCTTTGTTACCGTATCTTCTTTAATTTTATTTTTTTATTACATCAGTGCTCAGTACATAAGCTAGAAAACTCCTTGTCGCATAGTGATGGATTCGACTCCAGCTCTTTTAGTGCAACTGGTAAGGTGTTTTTTTTTTTTTTTTTTGTGTGTTTCTTTATTTGCATAACCTTTGGGGGCACAGGTGGCCACTTGTATGTATTGGTCATGACCGTAATCTGCCTGTATGTATCATAATCATAATATTTTTTGTAATATTTTGTATGTTTGGTGTTTTTTTTATTTTTTATTTTTTATCCCTTTTTAAAACCATGAGAAAGGCAACCAAACTGATAAGAGGCATGGAGAAGTGCAGCTATGAGGAAAGAATAGAGGAACTGAATTTATTCTCTTGAGAAGAGGAGATTAAGGGGGATATGATCAACATGTACAAATACATAAGTGGTCCATATAGTGAACTTGGTGTTGTTATTCACTTTAAGGTCATCACAGAGGACAAGGGGGCACTCCTTACATCTAGAGGAAAAAAGGTTTAATCTCCAATTACGGAAAGGTTTCTTCACAGTAAGAGCTGTGAAAATGTGGAATAGACTCCCCACAGAGGTGGTCCTACCCAGCACAGTGGATTGCTTTAAAGAAGGCCTGGATTCTTTCCTTAACCCCTTGCCAACAGCGTTGCGTACGTTTACTGCTGCAATCTGGCAGCGACCTGCAAATCGCCATCTATAAACAGCGACTGGCTAGTGCGCGGCTAGCGGGCGAGAGCGCGCTGGCGGCGGGCGCTCACGTGCCCGCTGCACTCTGCAGAAGTGTGCCCGCGGCTCGGGCGGACTCTATCTCCACCGTCGAGCTGCGATTGCCTAGCAGAGAGGAACAACGGGTGAACCGCTGATGTAAACACGGCGTTTCCTCGCTCTGTCAGGCGGCATTTAAAACATCTACTGATCCCTGGCACTAGGATCAGTTAAATCTGTTTTCCCCAGTCTTCCAGGACAGCCCTTGAGAGATTGAGCTCATCACACCTGACAGGAAACACATTGCACAGCTCTTTAAAAGGCGGTCCCTCAGGCATCTGGTCAGTTTTTTTTGTGTTTCCTCAGCCGAGGAGACATGTTGCAGAGGAACCGTCTTCTAAAGAGGGAGTAAGGAGAGCTCCACCGCTCAAGGGCTGCCGGGGAGGCAGAGCCAGAAGCAAAGCAAAAAACCCCTATCAGCATGGCTGCAGATAAAAAACTCTCCTTTGGCCAAACGGGTTCCCTCCGCAGGTGCAGGGGTTCCCCGTCCCCTCACCTCTCTCCAGAGCCCGGCGAGGGAGTGGGCGGTGGCGATGCATGTCGGCGGCAGCGCTGGAGATCCTTTTTCTCTCCTCATCTGTTTTTTAAAATTCGCGCTGTACGCCGGAGGAGCGCGGAGCGTCACTTCCGGCGGAAACGCATCATCACCGTGCGCTGGAGGAAGTAGTTCCTACCTCCAGGCGCAGAGAGGAAGGGGAGGGCCGGGCCGGTGTTATGATAAAGGCGCCACAGCATGGCTACAGCGCCGAGGAATGCAGCATGGAGGCACACGCTTCGGGTGAAGCCAGCACCGGCTCTTCACAGGTAGGCTGGCGGTGCCAGAACCTTTTTCCTGTGCCTAATTTTTCCTGTGCCTAATTTTTTCTGTGATGTGGTAAAAAGAGCTAGCAAAGGCATTTATGTGAAACCTTTAGTGTAGCTCTGGTGGGTGCTAGGAGGGCAGGTGGTCAGATATGATATGCATTTAACTGTCCCTTGTTTATGTCATCCTCTCCGCTAGAAGGAGCATTCTAAAGCGGGGAAGGCAGCTGCTAAGACGGACAAAAGAAAATGCCCAGCTTGCAGCACCAGACTGCCCTCAAACTATGCTAAAACCTTATGCCAGACATGCATTTCAGGGGTTCTAAAGACAGAAGAAGATTCCCCATTTAGCAAATTCCTATGCTCCTTCAAGGATGAGGTTCAGTCTACCTTTTCATCCTTTAGGAAACTTATCTCGGAAGTGCAGGTACCAGGAAAAGTCCTGGACAAACCAGCGCAAGTCCCCACCTCACCTACTCACCTCCCTTCAGGCTCAGGAGAGCCATCTGGGAGTAGGGAAATCCCACATCTTTCTGCTGACCCGGATTCTGCTCAGTCCTCTGGACAGGACGAAGGTCAGGATGAAGCATCCATTTCCAGGTTTAAACTTTCACAGGAGGAAGTGGACGAATTGCTAGGGGCTATATATGATACTTTGGAAATCAAAGAGGAGGAAGCCCCACTCTCCAGACATGACAGGATGTACCAGGGACTGGACAAGAGAAAGGCCAGGGTTTTCCCAGTACACAAGGTCATGACATACCTTGTCCTAAAGGAGTGGTCTGAGCCTGAGAAAAGTCCCTTTTTCTCAAACAGTCTCAAGAGGAGATTCCCCTTTGATGACAACCCAGACTCGGTCTGGAACCAGACGCCAAAACTGGATGCTCCTTTGGCAAAAGTCTCTAAACACTCAGACTTGGTGTTTGATGATATGGGGCACCTGGCGGACCCAATGGATAAAAGGGGGGATATAATCCTCAAGCGGTCTTGGGACACCGCAATGGCCAACCTTAGACCAGTTTTGGCCACAACCTGTGTAGCCCGGAACTTTGAGTTCTGGTTAAAGCAGTTGCAAGGGCATTTAATAGCAGGGACCCCTAGAGAGGAATTGTTAAAATCATTTCCTATGCTCTATAAAGCCGTTGGTTTCATTGCTGACGCATCAACGGAGTCGGTCAAGTTATCGGCTAAATCAGCTGCACTTTCAGTAGCAGCCAGAAGGGCCCTCTGGCTTAAAACTTGGCCGGGAGATACCTCATCCAAGCTCCGCCTTTGTAGTATTCCATTTTCCGGAAAATTTGTTTTTGGGGATAAATTAGACGAGGCCTTAGAAAGAACAGCCAACAGGAAAAAGACTTTTCCAACCAAAAATAAATTTTATCCCAGGAAGTTTTTTCGTCCCTACAAGGGACAAAATAAGGATGAGTGGAAGAACCTGCAAGACAGGGGTAGACCTAAAAAGCACTGGACCGGGCAAAAGGGCAGACAAAGAGCGAATGTGCTCTTTAACCCTCCTAGCCAAAATACCAAGGCAGAGGGATACAAACAATGATGCCACAGGCCAAGTGGGAGGAAGGTTGGAGAGATTCCTTCCACAATGGCGGGAGATAACCTCCAACAAGTTTATTCAGGGTGTGATAGAAAAAGGGTACTCCTTGGAATTCAGCAAGAGACCACCCTCAAGAGTATTGATCACCCAGCTCCCAAGAGATCCGGGAAAAGCAAAAGCGTTACATCTACTAATAGGGGAAATGGTAGATCAGGGAGTCCTGGTCCCAGTTCCAAAACAGGAGGAGGGGGAGGGTTTCTACTCACACGTCTTTTTAGTACAGAAACCCTCAGGCAAATATCGGCTAATCCTAAACCTAAAACCCTTGAACGAAACAATTCAGTACAAGAGGTTCAGGATGGAATCTATTTATTCAATCAGAGGTCTGCTGCAGAAGGATTACTTCATGGCGACCATAGATTTAAAAGATGCCTATTTGCATGTGCCCATCCAGAAAGAGTTCCCCAAGGTACCTCCGACTGGCTTTGCAGATAGGACAACGGATATACCATTTCCAAAGCAGAGCCTTGCCGTTCGGTCTTTCTTCCTCGCCAAGGATCTTTACCAAGATCCTGGCAGAAACCCTCGCACCACTCTTCCCCTCCCAAGAGATCCGATTTTTAGGGTACACGATCAATTCCATCAGACAGAAGATCTCACTACCGCAAGAGAAGATAGAACATCTCGTGCAGAGAATAGCAAGGAGAGACGTGCTCTACAAGATAGAAGAGAACGC
>BLSH010196346.1:976688-998064 GCA_018402905.1 Glandirana rugosa | reverse complement strand
GCCCCCCCCCCCCCCCCCCCCATACGGTTTCCTCCTGGGCCCCCCTATATGGTTTTCTCATGTCCCCCCTATACTGTGCTGTTGTATGCTCTCTTGCCCCACATGTGCGGTGCAAATTGAAGCTTGGTTTTCACAGCGTTTCAGGTAAGTTTTTGATCAGGATCCGATCAGCAAGTCAGGATTGTAGCCTGTTCACAACTGAATGACATGTGCAATTTAGAAGCGTTCTCATAGAAGTCAAGAATTTTCACCTGAGCCAGACCTCACTGGACAGGACTCTTTTTCAATTCACACTGAATCCGCACTCCGGATACACTGGACATATGTGAGCAGGCACTCAGTGTGCAGTTGTGTTATTTGGGGCTCTTGTGGCTATGCTATACAGCACTGTGGGATGTTGCCCTGCTCAGCTTGGTTCGTAAGTAGGAGTCGTTCGTAACTCGGGGACTGCCTGTATAATGTGCTTGTGACTCATTAATGTAATGAACACAATCGCAATGCCCCGGAAGAAGTTTGTTGGAACGAAACCGGTAGGGCTGGGAGACACTTCCATTACCGCGCCTGTGTTCATCTTGTTATATTGACAGACAGATGCTGTTTATTTGAGTCTTTGCCAATAAACATCCACCCACACAGTATTATGCTATCAGCGTCTTTTATCTTTCTACTGTTTTGATATACTGGGCATGCTGGAGGAATAGCCATCAGTTTGCTGGGACATGACCCTTTAGTGGGCTCTCTTATGCTTCTTTGGCCCTCTGTAATTAAAGGGTCCAGCAATTCTGGTAAGGAGACATCTTATACTGAGGTGTTGCACTGGGTGGCGGATTCTGCACTGTTCACTTTTTTTATTAGAGCATATGGAGCTTTTGGATGGACTATATTGAGAGACTTTTCACATTTTTGATTTAATTATGTTTGAAGTGCAGCTTTTTTACTTCAGCATAACCTGGTTGTTACCACAGTTTTCAGGAAGCTATGTGTGGCACCCTGCTAGCCCCTTCCACCAGCCATGATCTTGCTGCATTGCCTAGAGAAGCACCGAGACTTGGTAATGTCGCTGGGCTGAAATAAACTATGTAATGAAACAGGTTTTATTTAAAAATGTTAGTGTGCCGAGGAGGAGAAATCACAGAAGGCAAAATATAAATGCATTCAGATTTAACTTGCATATTAATGTATAGCTGGTATATTGTATTATCTGTTTTTTTTTTTTTTTATGGTTTTCCTAAAATTGTCATTTTTTGGCTTATGTTAATACATTTAAACTGGTATGTTTTTGTCTTTTCTGTTACAGTTGGATGAAGTTCAGCAGTCTATCCAATTATTAGATTCCTTCTCCAGTGAAACCTCTTCACACTTGCAGCAACTCTCAACACAACTTAGTAAGTTTTTGTTCGTTTGTGTTTGAAAAATCAGCCTGCGGTTTATCCAGAAACCTGTAGGCTACACACCCCTTATTGATGTGCACTGCATTATCTGCACTTTCCTCTGTAAGGAAAGGAGAATATTTTGGAATTCAGGTTGGTATACTAATGAGACAGATGTCCTATACTGAAGCCATTTTTTAAAAGCTAAAATAGCTTTATTCTTCCAGCACTGCAGAGCACATTCCACCCAGCTTCTGCTGATGTATTTTGTCCCCTACCGGTGCTTGATGGAAAAATAAGATGGGGCAAAAATTGTGTAAATATTGACCTGTAATAAATTGTTCATTTTTTCTGGAGGTATATACATAAGGGTTATATATATAATGTGTTCCAACCGATGTAGAACTGTGCTGAAAGTCTTCCCTAATGGGGTGCTTTTAACCCCTAAAAAAGGGGTTAAACTCCTGTGTTGTGGCGCTCTGGAAGCGCTGCCCATTCATTGCAATGGGCAGGGGTTTGCAGGACTTTTCCAAACGTCCTGCAAGCGCACCACCCTGGTGTGAAAGCACCCATTGCACTGAAAGGGAGGCAGTTTATAGGTGCTATTTCTAGCGCTAAAACGCCTGAAAACTACCTCAGCGTGAAAGGGGTCTAAGAATTATGTAGAATTTTACACACTTATGTATATAAATACTCCTATTCTCCCATATCCTTCTGTTCTACGATTAAGCCCCAGTAAGGTGGTGAAACTTATCAGAAAGAGGAACTGAGTGGAGTGTTCTCCACACGCTGGAACAATAAACTATGTGTTCAGCTTTTTTGAGACAGCAGTTTGTGGCTTCAATATATCACATTGACCTGTGTTGAGGGAATCATGGCCTTAAGTCAGCCATAGATAGATCGAATTTCGCCTGGTTCATTAGGGACTGGCCGAGATTCGATCCATGTATGACCAGACTTATAGTACCCAAGATGTTCCATCAATTGACTTGGGTACAACCAGTATGTCTGTCTGATTTCTAGCATGCAATTATTATATGTGTTCTGCCGGCAGGCACCCTAACCCCTCTTGTGCCGGGAGAACACAATAGCTCCACGAGAGGGATTCCCCCATTAACACTGTGCGTAATTGTTTTTATGCATAAACTGCCTAAGGCCGGCCCTAGACGGTCCAAATCTCGGCCAGTTCAGCAGAAACCAGTCGAAATTCGAACCATGTATGGGCAGGCCGAATGTACCAAGTTGATCAACTTGTGTACAACCAGCCTGCTGGATTTTACATGCGATTATCACTAGTGGCTGGTATAGCCGCTAGCAATAATCGCTGTATTCTCTCTGCGGGGGGTGTTTTGCAGGAAAGAAGTCTGTACAGTGTATGGTCTGCCTAAAGCCTAGTACACAGAAGCCCAATGTTGGGCAGCATTGGCTGGTTTAATAGAAACTGGCCCACATTCAGCCCGTGTGTACGGCAGCCGATCAACAGAAGCCGGCCGTTCCGGTCAAAGGGTCATAACTGGAAAAAGGTCTGCTGATCAGAGTGTTTTGGCAAGGGGGCCGCCCCTGTGAGAACACAATAGCACAGCAGGGGAGATCTCTAAATTAACATCAGATTGTTAGTACAGCGGCTCCGACCTGAGCTGTCAGTTTTTTTTTTTTTTCTTCATTCAGCCCACTGTGTTGGACAAAAAAAAAAACTAGTATAGTGTGTACGAGGCTTTAGTGTGCTACTAAATCTTCAAAGTAAGACTTCAGGGAGAGTTCATACCTCCTGCTGATACCGGGGGGTGGGATCTCTGCTATCTGAAGCTTTCACATGTTGGCTATATTTGCATTTTGCTGGTCCAGGCTTTATAGACCTCCTCCGGGAAATTCTGTTCTGGAGTAAATGCTGTTTTTTTTGTTTTTTTTTTTTAACTTCATACCTGTTTGCTCACCTTTATATTGCATGCTATTAATTTACTGTAAACCTGTTTGTTTATTTTTCCCCATTTACAGAAACCAAATCTTTTAAGCCAATGGAAGATTCTCCAGTGCGTATGTTTCTGAAAGTTTCTCAAAAATAGGAGATTTTGAGATTTTAAGGACAGCATGTGACATTTTGCATTTATTGTGTGGAGAACCAGCTTATCTTCTGTGGGTCGTGCTGCACCTTTGAAATGCAGTGGTTTTCCTAGTCTGGACTGCCTTGCCATAGAAGGCAACAGCTGTAAGTGTTGGTGGTATAGCTCAATGCCGTCAGCTGGCCAGCAGTGTTTGACACAGGAGACCCCTTCCAATTCAAGGTTCTTTTTTAAAAGTGGAAAATTTCATTAAAAGTTGATGCACTCGAGCTTCTGGAGAACAAGTGAGCCTTGCCTGTCTGTCAGATTGGTTGTCACTTAAACTGCATCTGAGGTTCACTCATTCATACAAGCAATTCTCCCACGTTTTAATCCAGTAGATGACTTGCTGATAGTGAAGACTGAGGAGCTTGGGAACATCAGCCATTCACATACTTTCTCGAACATCAGAAAAGCAGTCAATCACTGGTTTTCACTTAAATTAACCCTACCAACTGGTGGAATGGCCATCTAAAATCCTGTTTTAGGCTCCAATGAGCATAGCCAGGAGTGTGCATGATTCAGTCTCCAAAAGCCTAAGTAGACCTAGCGTGATTGAAATATAACCAAAATGTTATGTTCCATGTAAGAAAATTGTATTCATAATTAATACAAATTCTGAAGAGTTATGTTGTAGCAAATGGATGAAGCTGAAGCATTGCTAGCAGATGTAAAATGTTTCTATTATTTTCAGTATGTATAGTCATTGTATTTTTTTATTTTAAAAGTGATGTATGCATATGAGATGGTGACCTTAGCCTGTAAGTTCCTTCAAGGCAGGGACTGATGCCAATGTGCAGTACATATGATCGGTGCCACATGAATGCCTGAAATAAAGTTTATTAAACTGTTCTATAGATAGTTGGTTGTAGTCGTCTTGTTATGGTTTCACAGCTTTTCTTTGCATAATTTTACATTAGACCCCTTTCACACCAGGGCACCAGAAAGTTAGCGGTAAAACTGCTAATTTGCGGAGCTTTACTGCTGTTTACAAGCGCCGCTATTTAGGCAGCAGCGGTGCGCTTTTGAACACCCCCCCAAGGGGTTAAAAGTGCCGATTAGCAACGCGTCCGAAGCAGTGTTCAGGCGCTTAGCGCTGCCCCATTGTTTTCAGTGGCCATTGTAAACACCGCTCCCACACCGCCCCAAAGATGCGGTTTGCAAGACTTTTTTTTACCGTCCTGCAAGCGCACCGCCCCAGTGTGAAAGCACTCGGGCTTTCACACTGGGGTGGATGGGGGAGGAGTTTTTCAGGTACTTTAAAGGAGCTAGTTTTAGTGGAAAAGGGGTAGAGCAATATTAAACCCAAAAAACTAAAGAATATTAAATTGCAGCTTACCTATAGTATCTCACAAAAGTGAGTACACCCCTCACATTTTTGTAAATATATTATCTTTTCATGTGACAACGCTGAAGAAATGACACTTTGTTACAATGTAAAGTAGTGAGTGTACAGCTTGTATAACAGTGTAAATTTGCTGTCCCCTCAAAATAACTCACAGCCATTAATGTCTAAACCGCTGGCAACAAAAGTGAGTACACCCCTAAGTGAAAATGTCCATATTGGGCCCAAAGTGTCAATATTTTGTGTGGCCACCATTATTTTACAGCACTGCCTTAACCCTCTTGGGCATGGAGTTCACCAGAGCTTCACAGGTTGCCACTGGAGTCCTCATCCACTCCTCCATGACGACATCATGGAGCTGGTGGATGTTAGAGACCTTGCGCTTTTCCACCTTTCGTTTGAGGATGCCCCACAGATGCTCAATAGGTTTTAGGGCTGGAGACATGCTTGGCCAGTCCATCACCTTTACCCTCAGCTTCATTAGCAAGGCAGTGGTCGTTTTGGAGGTGTGTTTGGGGTCGTTTATCATGTTGGAACACTGCCCTGTGGCCCAGTTTCTGAAGGGAGGGGATCATGCTCTGCTTCAGTATGTCACATTACATATTGGCATTCATGGTTCCCTCAATGAACTGCAGCTCCCCAGTGCCGGCAGCACTCATGCAGCCCCAGACAATGACACCCCCACCACCATGCTTGACTATAGGCAAGACACACTTGTCTTTTTACTTCTTTACACTTGGCTTAATTTATTATTAAATTAGCATCAATTTAGGTTCTGGGTGTCGTTTTCTCCCCCCCCCCCCCCCCCTTTTTTACTCTCCTTGGTCTCCTCCCCTTTCGCCATGTCTGGCCGTGTATATATGTATGTAATTAATTATATATGGGGTGCTCTCTTGTGGCAGCTTCAGCACAGTTATGTGAGTATGGTAAAGATAAGATGTCAAAACTTAATCCATACATTGAATTAATTGAACTGTGTAGACACACTTACATCTGGAGCTATTCTATTCCTATACCAGGCTCTAACGCTGTTTGTGTAGCTGATTGGATTAATGGTGTGTGGACATAATGATCAGAATGGAGTAAATTACGCCTCTATTTAAACTGTGAAGCGCCATCCCTTCAGTGTCCTGACAAAACTCACGGCATGTGAGTGAACTGCATCAACATCACAGCGTCATGTGACCCGGAACCGCTGTCTCACTCATGCGGCCATTATACACAGCTTTCAACACCGCTCCATCCCAGCGCTGCATGCTGCCTGATCGGCTTCCTAAACACCACATGTTGTGCTGGTGTCACTGGAGCTTTGTGGCTGGTCTATTTGGCTCTCACATCGCCTCATCTTGGCACTCTATTCCCACTGTCTTTTGAAGCACCGAGCGGTGCGAACACTGACTTGTGCTGCTATCAAGCTGTAAATGGGTTGAAGTGTCAAATGGAACTGAGCAGGAACAAGTGGGGATGATATGCCGCCTGACTTGGAGTGAGCTTCACATACCTGAAGGGTATTTTGTGTATGATCGTCTGATAGGTGAGATCTTTTCAACAGACTATAGGTCCACATTTTGATGATCTGATGCGATCTTAGTGTCATGCAGCCCTCTCTTAATTAGACATTTGCCCTCCGACCAGCTTTGACCCCTATGTGCACGGGGTAATTGTGATATGGTCAAGCTGCCATTTAGTGGTTACACAGCTTAACCCAGAACTTGGTTATTGGTATTATTCTCTTTGAGAATTTTCTTTGTGCACACTATCAGGGATTACCAGCACCTGGCCCGTTACAGCCCTTTTGGGCCTCCACGATTGCCCTCATTCCCTCTGGGGGGCTGATCCCTGGACTTTGTCTCCCCTGGTCCTCCTTGGCCTTTCAGCCTCCTTGCTCCTAATTTTCAGTGTCACCAATTTTGCCTACTGCTTATATTATATGTGCAATTCTGTTGTATGCATGAGTGGATGACCCGGGTTGCCTGTTTTTAATTTAATTATCGTGGCAACATTGTCACAATGTGATTTTACTGCGATACTGGTCTGAGCTTTTGTTTTGTTTCACTTTTTATGAACTTTTTCACTAATAAAGAATCAATTAATGTGTATAGACTGCGGTGTGTTCCCTAGGCCTGAGGCCTTTCTGCTGTGGTTTGTCTGTACTCACCACATTCCCTTTCCCTTTTCCCTATAAGCATTTCTATACTACTAGCCTCTTTGGGTACCCCATCCCCTGACGTAGGGATGAGTCGGCATGAACACATGAATGTATGAGATGTTGGCTTGTTCAACCTCTCTTTTTAATGTTACTCTTTGTACTCCTCACTTGGTTGCCGCCACACACACTAGACATCATCTCCACCAAATACGTTTATCTTGGTCTCATCAGACCACAGGTTCCAGGAATCCATGTCCTTAGTCTGCTTTTCTTCAGCAAACTGTTTGTGGGCTTTCTTGTGTATTATCTTTAGAGGACTCTACCTTCTGGGATGACAGCCATGCAGACAAATTTGATGCAGTGTGCGGCGTATGGTCTGAGCACTGACAGGCTGACCCTCCACCCCTTGAACCTCTGCAGGAATGCTGGCAGCACTTATATATGTCTATTTCTCAAAGACAACCTCTGGATATGATGCTGAGCACGTGCACTCAACTTCTTTGGTTGACCATGGCGAGGCCTGTTCTGAGTGGAGCCTGTCCTGTTAAACCACTGTTTGGTCTTGGTCACCGTGCTGCAGCTGAGTTTCAAGTTCTTGGCAACCTTCTTATAGCCTAGGCCAGTGATGGCTTACCTTGGCACTCCAGATGTTTTGGAACTACATTTCCCATGATGCTCATGCACTTTGCAGTGTAGTTGAGCATCATGGGAAATGTAGTTCCAAAACATCTAGGCCATCTTTATATAGAGCAGCAATTCTTTTTTTCAGATTCTCTGAGTTCTTTGCCATGAAGTGCCATGTTAAACTTCCAGTGAGCAGTATGAGAGAGTGAGTGCAATAACACCAAATTTAACGCACCTGCTCCCTATTCACACCTGAGACCTTGTAACACAAACAAGTCACATGACATCGGGGAGGGAAAATGACTAATTGGGCCCAATTTGGACATTTTCACTTAGGGGTGTACTCACTTTTGTTGCCAGCGGTTTAGACATTAATTGCTGTGTTGTTATTTTGAGGGCGCAGCAAATTTACACTATTAGGGTCCTTTCACACGAGCAGAGCCTGTTTTGATGGGTTCCGCTGCTCAGCGGGGATCCATCCATTTATCCCCGCTGAGCCGGCGGATGAAAGGGCAGTCTCTGCTGTCACAGCTCCATTCTCCTCTATGGAGGATCAGATGAACACGGACCATCTATCCGTGTTCATCTGATCTGCCAGACGGATGGAAAATAGGGTTTCCATCCGTCTGTTTTTGGCGGATTGGATGTCAGTGGACATGTCACAGCTGACATCCGTAGCTCCATAGAGGACAGTGGAGCATCCGTTCGGGTCCGCCTGAAAAACTGACAGATGGACCCGAATGATCTGCTCGGGTGAAAGGACCCTTATACAAGCTGTACACTCACTACGTTACATTGTAGCAAAGTGTAATTTCTTCAGTGTTGTCACATGGAAAGATAATATATTTACAAAAATGTGAGGGATGTACTCACTCTTGTGAGATACTGTATCCTTACATGTAGTGGCTGCATTCATTTTAGGCCTTTTTCACTTGGTGATCCTGCCAGGTGGGTCTGTGTTTTTTTTTTTTGGTTTTTAATTCGCTTTAACAGACCAAGCTGTCCAGACAAGTCCATCTATATCTGCTAGTGCACCCGTATTTTTCGCCGTATAAGACGCTCCGGAATATAAGACGCACCCAATTTTAAAGGAGGAAAATCTAGAAAAAAAAATTCTGAACCAAATACTGTAGTAAAATATTTTCATCACGTAATGTCCACCATTGCCCCCACTCATCACTGTAATGTCCACCATTGCCCCCCCACTCATCATCACCATCACTGTTCCAGTGCAACATTGCCCCCACACTAATAATAATAGCCAGTAGTTTAACATTGCCCCCACACTAGTAGTAATAGCCAGTAACATTGCTCCCACATTAGTAATAATAGCCATTAACATTGCCCCCACACTAGTAATAATAGCCAGTAACATTATTCCCACATTAGTAATAATAGCCAGTAACATTGCCCCCACATTAGTAATAATAGCCAGTAACATTGCCCAACATATTAATAATAGCCAGTAACATTGCCCCCAACATAGTAATAATACTCACTGTTGCAGAAGCGCGCTCTGGTAGGATCCGCCGCCGCCGGGTGTACCAATATGGCCGACCGCTCCGGAGCTAGGCCAAAGCCGCGGCCTTTCCTAAGGCCGCGGCGGCATTGCGCTCCGTGGAGGCAAACGGTCTATTCGTCGTATAAGACGCACCAACTTTTCCCCCCCAGTTTTGGGGAAGAAAAAGTGCGTCTTATACGGCGAAAAATACGGTAATACCCAACACTACCATCCCTCCAGACTGACAAAACTGCAGTCCAAAGGTGTCTGCTTTACTACTTTATCCAGAATGCAGACACTGAAGATAGGAAGTGTTTTGCTGGTTGAATCACCAGATGAAATCAAGGGGAAAAAGCCTAAAAAAAACAAACTTCAGTTGCAATATTTATTTATTTTTTTAAGCTGATGGTGAGATGATGAAAAGGGGAAACAGAGGGTTGATTGTCAAACCCTTCACACCCCTTGCAATTTAGAATGAAATTATACATTTTTATAAGTGTGTTTTTTTTTCTATTTTTGTCAATTAAGCTTTTTGATTAACTTTTTTTATTGAGCTAATAATAAAATAAAACGTTATGGAGAGGATAACAAAGAGTAAATTAATGCATAAACAGTTGCAAATAAAAGCAACCATGGTCAAAATTAAACGATGACAATTTTTTTTTTTTATACTTGGAGAATATACTGTGATGGTAGCATGCCTCAATTGCTGGCATTCTATTGGAACCTGAAATGGATACAGAAATAACAACAAAAATGGGCATGGCTAAATTACGACAATAAATGTGGTTTTCCATAGTTAACATATTACTGTAGCACAGGGATCTCCAAACTACGGCCTCCCAGCTGTTGCGGAACTGCGCGTCCCATGAGGCATTGTAAAACTCTGACATTCACAGATCTGATTAGGCATGATGGGAATTGTAGTTCCTGAAAAACTAGAGAACCATAGTTTGGAGACACCAGCTAGAGCATATCTCAACCGTTGAACTTATATTATCACTTCTGAAATTCACTTCTCCTAGTCATGGAGTTTGGGTCCTGGTGGGGAATCTTTTTCTATGCACACACATTTACAAAATGTGATGTATGCCAATTGGGCTCATCCCGAGAAGGTGTTTTTGCCACCAGAACGGTTGATAGTACACCATGGAGAAGTTCTCAAATAAGTGGATTCTTTGGTGGTAGACTGTGTAGCTGTTTCCTATCTGAATAAGACTGATGGTCCCAATGGATGAGGTACCGGTCTTCAAAGACACTACATATAAGCGATTTGAGGCATTTTTTAAGGCCTCTTTCTCTCTAGTGGGGAAGTTCTGCAGCCATCAGTAGGTACAGTTTAGCAGTCTGCCAACTGCTCAAAGTTTGGGCAAAGCGTATGCTTCTTTTTTTTTTCCCAGAGAATTTGAGTCACAGGAGAAGAGCCTGTCCCTAAGTTCTCAGGTGGAGTCCCTGAAATCTCTACCGAGTCCCTTGATAAATGTCTGCTTTAAGGAGTTGGGAAAGACCATCTCTTCAGTCAATGTGATTCTGGTTTCCCAGTTCCACTGTAGGGAATTGCAACTCAATATTCTGTCAGCATGGCATGGGATGTCCCTGCATGCCAAAACAAGCCATTGCTTAACTTCTCATTCTGTGAATTCTAGTTTGTTAGATGTCTGCCAAGCCTCTGGTTTTATTACTCAACCTAGAGACTGTGTTCAAACAACAACTTCTGAATTTACTAACTTTGCTAATAAAAAAAAAATTCCTGGTCAATTTCTGTCTCATATTTGAACACCATAAATTGGCATAAAAATAACAGGTAAT
Source organism: Glandirana rugosa (assembly GCA_018402905.1). Classification (NCBI taxonomy): domain Eukaryota; kingdom Metazoa; phylum Chordata; class Amphibia; order Anura; family Ranidae; genus Glandirana; species Glandirana rugosa. The sequence continues at coordinate 987,167 of BLSH010196346.1, read as the reverse complement.
TTAGCATTTTCAGCAAAGCCCCCATCAGTGAAATACGTTCCAAATAAAAATAAAAAAATAGGTATTCAAAGTTCTGCAGTTCATTTTCAGGAAGCAGCCACAGAAAAGCAAATTCAGTAATATTGGTATGTGTGCGTGTGTGTAGCGGGCATGTTGGAGCAATGAAATACAGTGTGTTCTGCAATTTCTCCTTTTGGCCACAAGAGGGAGATAAGGAGAAATTCTGACTGGTCCTTCCAGAAACCTGTGAGAGATGGGAGCGATAGGAAGTGCTGAGGGGAGACTGAACAGAGGGAATTCTGAGGTGATTTAACCACTTCAGCCCCGGAAGGATTTCCCCCTTTAGGACCAGAGCCCTTTTTGCAATTTGGTACTGCGTCGCTTTAACTGACAATTGTGCGGTCGTGTGACGTTGCACCCAAATGAAATTTGCGTCCTTTTTTTCCCACAAATAGAGCTTTCTTTTAGTGGTATTTGATCACCACTGCATCATTTCTGATCGCCGCTATAAACAAAAGAAGAGCGACAATTTTGCAAAAAAACCCAAATTTCTTACTTTTTGCTAAAATGCAAAAAAAATATAAAAAAACATTTTTTTTTCACCGGTTTTGGCCGATTTATATTCTTCCTCATATTTGTGATAAAAAAAAATCGCAATCGGCGTTTATTGATTGGTTTGCGCAAAAGTGGCCGCGTTTACGGATGATGAAAATTAATTTCTGGGGTTTTTATTTTTTACTAGTAATGGCGGCGATCTGCAATTTTTAGCGGTACTGCGATATTTCAGCGGACATGTCGGAACATTTTGACACTTTTTTTGGGACCATTGGCATTTATACAGCGATCAGTGCTATAAAAATGCACTGATTACTGTGTAAATGCCATTGGCAGTGAAGGGGTTAACCTGCAGGGGGCGCTCTAAGGGTTAACAGTGTTCCCTGGGCGTGTTCTAACTGTATTTGTGCTGCCCTAACAGGGGAAGGGAAGTGATCACAGTTTCCACGTAGAGGAAGGCTGTGATCACAGCCCTCCCCCCCCTCACAGAACGGAGGTCCGTGTTTACTTACACGGACCTCCATTCTTTCACGGGGGGGGGGGGGGGGCATCGCGGGTGGCCGGCGGAGATAGAATCCGCCGCACCCGCTCCCTGGCCCTCCCCGGACACAGTGAGCGTGCCGGCGCGCGCTCACTGTGCGCGATCTCGCAGCCGCCGTCATATGAGGGCGATTTGCGCAGAGAAACCACTCTGTCGCCGTCAATTGGTCGGCAAGCAGTTAAGGAGAGACAGACACGCTTCCACACAGCATAACAGAGGGAGAGCTGTGAGGAGAGAGACCTCTCATGAGACTGCATGGTGAAACTCCACCTGAGAGAGCCACACTTTCTTCAGGACTACTGAGAGTGCTGCTGGGGGACTGAAGGGAGTCAGGAACAGTGTCACCCTCACGGTCCGCCATCGTTCAGCCCAGAGACTCTGCTCAGCTGCCCAGCAGAGACGACCCACACTGTTTCAGGGATTGCAGTACCATCCAGGTGTCCAGTCGGCCACTGTCCGGTCACCCTGCCAGTTTAGCTACCAGCCATCCTAATCAGTTGACAGGAGGTGATCTGGTGCCTTACAACATTGCAGAGAGCCTGAACCAGCACTGGGAATCTCTGTTGTATCATCGCACAGAGGATGAGTGGGTGTAAGCCCAAGGAAAAACTAATCGTTAACACAGTGCAGACACCTATTTCCCCTTCTAGTGTCAGAGGATGCTCATTTGAAGCTGCCACCTTTAGCCATTCTGTTCTTACAAGACCACTACCTGACGGGATATCCTAGAGGATTACCGTCTCACTATTGCTTAATTAATACTACTCTCTTTACAAAGGGCCCCAACGTTTGCTAGCAGAAAATACCAGTACTTTTCAACCCAAGATCTGTAACAACATGGAACTGTGTTTACTGCACCTGTTTTAACCCAGTTTATATATGTTTATATCTCAATGGTATTCATGACCCAGAAGGAGCTGAGAAGTTGACAAACCTTCTCTCCTCCCTTTCTGAGCCTATGTTATGGGCATATACAGTCAGACCCATAAATATTGGGACATCGTTCACCTAATTTGGATGTAAATACTCTCAAATTAAAGATGAAAGTCTGCAGTTAAAGCACATCTTGTTTGTTTCATTTCAAATCCATTGTGGTGGTGTATAGCGCCAAAAAGATTAGAATTGTGTTGATGTCCCAATATTTATGGACCTGACTGTAGATTGTGCTATGATTGAGATATATATATTTACAGTTGCTAAATATTAAAGGTTGTCGTTTTTACTGTATTGATTCTCAGCATCAAGGTTTAACAGTGCTGTGAGTTCTCATGTGTGTTAAACCGTGATAATACATTCAACTTGCTTATCACTACCAGGTGTGTGTCTGTTTTCCTTTGGTGACAATTCACAGCCAGGATAAGGATACTTTCCTCTTATGTCATTAAATGTGTTTGCAGTGCATAATTTTATTTAACCATGTATGCCAGAGAGGCTGAGGTCATTCTTGGAGTTGAGGCGGAGATCAGAGAACCAAAAATCACCAAGCGGCTCCTTCGGGGGTGGTGATATAGATATATAGTGGAAATTTGTCCACATGGTGTTATCAAAATTAGGCTTGAATAATCATGCATGTTGATGCCAACAAAGTTTTGGCAGTTAAAGTACTTCCCACTAAAATGTTCTTATAATAGAGGACTAAAAGTGAACCTAAAGTTTTTGCATTCTATCTATTATTTTTTTTTTTTTATTGTAAAGGGCTGTTGGACCATCAAGGCCAGGTTGATTTTGAGGTTTTAGCAATTTATTGGCCAACTGCATATCTTTTTGGGTGCTAGGGGTTTCGAGTAGTTGGGCAAGCTGCCATGGTAAGTGCGGCAATGAGATTTCATCAAGAAGTCTTTCTGCTGACTAAGTAGAGTAGAAAGAGTGAGTAGCTGGTCCTTGATATAGCTTGTCTAATCAGCGATGAAATACCTGCAGTATCTTTCATAGGATCAAGAAAGGAAGGGTGACACCTAGAAGTTGCACATCCATGATGTTCTACTGCAATGAATACAGTGGCAACCTCAGCCTGGATTCTGACCAAGCCACGCCCCCCAACGCGTTTCACTCCGCACCCCCCCCAGAGCTTAATCATGGGGAACTTCTTATCTTTTATAGGATTGTTTGTATAATTTGTTTGTCTCTGAACTGGATGTGCAGTTGGATCAAGTTTTTTGTGTAGTCTGTTCATATTCAGAATACTTTAATAGTCCCAAAGGGAAATAGCAATACAGCCACATTCAACAAAGATCACAATAATAAACACAACAAAGCACAATGACACAATTAAATTACCAATAACCACAATTAGTGCAAGTAAAATAAATTAAAGCTATACTCCAATAAAACATCCATGCTATTAAAATTCAATATAGAATAAATAACAGATTGAAAAAAGAAAAGCAAACTACCAAAATGAAAATAATACACCCCCTTCTCTAACAATATCCCAAATAATAATTAACATAATGTAAAACATACTATAAAAACAACATAAAATCCTAATCATAAACCAGCTTAAATCACATCTGCCCTCGCAGAGAAGAATGATATAATTTGATGACCAGAGGCACAAATTATTTCCTGTGTCACTCTGTGGTTGTAATTCTTCATTCTGGCGTGGCTCTGTGGTGCATTATTGGCTAATAAAGGGTATAGTTTGCATCCATCTACTTTTATTGTTTGGCATGCTGTTGCAGCCATCTACCTCCAGTTTGGGCTAGAGGGCTTTGCTTAACTGCCACATTTATTGAAATGTTGGGCAACATATTTTGCTGAGTAGTCTAGACAATGGCTGGGGAGAGGTACAATAGCACTTCCTGTTTCTTCACATGCAAGAACCAAACACTGTTCACACTTAGGCTGCATTCACATTACAGCGTATTGAATCGCGGGCAGATTTGCTACAAATGTGCCTGCAATTTGACAACGTTGATATGTGAATGGCAAAACGTGGGACGCATATTTGAGATGCCATTCATTTGAATGACACCTCAAAACGCGATGCGGGTCTGCAGCGTTTGTTGGGAGATAAATCGTGCTGCAATTGTGGCAACCCGCATGTCGCCCCAAAGTAGCTCCTGAAATATGAATGCAGCCTTAAAGGAATGCATATATTTACCGATTTTACTTGTTATGGTCAAGACTAAATCAAATTATTTGGTAAATATTGAACTATGCACATAATCAATATGCAGCCCTATTTAAGGTGACGTTTATAGGATCATTTTCATGTTTTTAGTTTTGGCACCACCTGCTGAAAAAAAAAATTGTTTACTGGATTGAGTAACTGAAACACACGCAAGTGAATGTGTCAGAGTGGCTTCTTCCCCTTTCCATGCATTGTAGACTTCAATCAGACAGAGTGAAGCAGTAGGCAGGCAGCTTCTGTGAATGTTTTTTTTAACCACTTTCTTACTGGGCACTAAAACCCCCCCTCCTGCCCGGACCAATTTTCAGTTTTCAGCGCTATCACTCTTTAACTGACAATTGCGCGGTCGTGCGACGTTGTACCCAAACAAAATTGACGTCCTTTTTTCCCACAAGTAGAGATTTCTTTTGGTGGTTATTGATCACCTCTAAGGTTTTTATGTTTTGCGCTATAAACAACAAAAAAGCGACAAAATTTTTGCTATAATAAATATCCAAAAATAAAAAAACACATTTATTACTCAGTTTAGGTCGACATATATTCTTCTACATATTTTTGGTAAGAAAAAATCCCAATCGGCGTATTTTGATTGGGTTGTGCAAAAGTTATAGCGCCTACAAACTATGGAAATTGGTTTATGGCGCTTTATTTTTTTTTTACTGGTAATGCTGGCGATCTGCGATTTTTATCGGGACTGCGATATTGCGGCGGACAAGTCTGACATTTTTGACACTTTTTTGGGGCCAATGACATTTATACCGTGATAAGATCTAAAAATAGCAACTGATTACTGTATAAATGTCATTGGCAGGGAAGGGGTTTACTGTGTTCCCTGTATGTGTTCTAACTGTGTGGGGGCGGGGCTGACAGGGACATAACAGATCTAACGGATCCCGATCACAGGGCTCAGTAGATCTGTCATGCCCCCCCTAACAGAGCAGGAACCACCGTGTTTACATCGGTGGTTCCCCGTTCTGGCTCTCTGTGAAGGGATCGCGGGTCTTCAGCGGACATCGAGTTCGCCCGACCCATGGGCACGGCGGGGGGCTACGGGAGCAAGCCCTGGAGCGCGGAAAGGGGAGGACGTCTATTGATGGCCTCCCAGCAATTCAGATCCACGCTGTAGCCGACAATCGGCTATAGCGCAGATCTGAAGTGGTTTTAAAGAAAAAATTCATAGTGCTCTGGGAACCCTTTTTCATATGTTCAGTGTTTATTTGTAAATGAAATTTGTTTTTATCTGTACAAACAAGATATCAAAACCATTTACAAAGTTGAAAAAAAGAAGTGAACCAAACCAATACAATTTTCTTATTTCGTGTCTAATGCTTGCTTTTAACACCAAACTTAAAGCGGAGTTCCACCCTAAAGTGGAACTTCCGCTGGTTGGATTCCTCCCCCCCTCAGGTGTCACATTTGGCACCTTTCGGGGGGGAGGGGGAAGGGGACACCTGTCTTTAGACAGGTGTCCTTTTCCACACTTCCGGGAGCTCTGGTCAGCGGACGCGGCCGCTGACGTCAGAAGTTTCGGCTCCCTCCTCCCTGCTCGCTCTGCTACTGGCCGCCTGGCCAGTAGCAGAGCGCGGCAGAGCTCGCGCATGCGCAGTAAGGTGCCCGGCGTGAAGCTGTACTGCTTACACGTCCAGGTTCCCTTACCCGCGATGGAGACGGCTGCACCCGTCCCCCAATCCGAAGATCGGCGGCGGGTGCCGACATCGCTGGACTCCAGGACAGGTAAGTGTCCTAATATTAAAAGTCAGCAGCTACTGTATGTGTAGCTGCTGACTTTTAATTTTTTTTTTTAGCCCGGACCTCCGCTTTAATCAAACCCTCCTACCTGATTTTCAGTCTAACACTAATGTAACTGAGAGCTGACCCAAATACAAGATTATTTGATTTAATGGTCTTTGAATATTTATAGTAAGAGAGCTATTGGTGGGATCTGAGGGCTGGGTTAAAGAATATAACATTACAATTCCCAGACAGAAAGAACAGGTAATTACATGACAAAATGTGTATAAGAGAGCTGGTTTACCTGCCAAAGGGGTTTTATTTCGGTTTATCCAGTTTTAAAAGTTGCACAGTTCTGTCGTGCAGGGAATCCCTCTTTTAAAAGGAGACGCAGCAGGCTGATGATGTAATTTCTTTGCCACTCTGCTCTCTCCTCCTATCAGCATGTTCCTTCTTATGACATAGAATTGATTAGCTCATTGTGCTGCTTTTCCTTCTGCAACTCTGAACTCTGCTGTACAAGGGACTGCAAGAGGCTGATACCAAGTCAAGTTCAGGTTGTGTACTAGTTGAAGTGACTAAAGTTTTTGTTCACTTTTTTTGAAAAATGTTTTCCTACTTTGTCCAAAAAAAAAAAAAAAAAACGTGGGCTTTGTGCACACTTTAATAATGTATCAAATACAAAGCTGCATCAGTGTGTTTTCATATCTGCCTGGAGCTTGGCTTTAATAGATACAAAGTAGGGTGGTACCTGAAGCAGAATGTTTTTCTTATCCTGCAGTTTGAAGGAAGCTGCTTTCCCCCAGGTACCAAAAGAAATATGGAGTAGCAGAGAGAAGATCTTGTTCCCGCTGCCAAGGTTGTTAAAACAACAAATCTTTAAGTCATGTAGAATACCAAGTAATGTTGCTCATGAAAGTATAATTCAGGTAGAGCTTGGGTCCGTGATATTTTTATTTATGAATATTATTGAACTGTGTGTCCCTAGAGAGGGCTCCAGTCCTGGAGTGCCAATAAGTGGACTATATTATCATATGTGCTTTCAATAAGAATCCTATTTGTTTGAATCAAACCCTGCTAGAGCCAAACCATCTTTATATGGAGCTTATTACACAAAACTGATTTGGAGGTTTATTGTATTGTTTATCACTTTTGAAATATTGGTTAAATAAACCATTGAGGCTTAATGAGAGCAAATGTAGGGAAAAAATAGTTGTGTTGCCTTAAGTCACCTGTAAGATTATATTTTATAATATCCAGTTGCTATGGGTGCCTTTTGTTCTAGTTTGTATCGGTGTATCACCCAGTACTATATTCAAAACTGTGGCTTGGCCTGACTAAAATCTAAGCTTTGAAAGCCAGCTTTGCGCAGATTTGTTTTCACTTCTGTATGGGTGCCAGGGGGTTAACCAATTGACCCTGAGGCCTTTTCTGGCACTTTGTTCGACTGTTTCCGGACCAGTTTGCGTACATTTACTGCTGCAGAGTGGCACGATCCCACGAATCGCCGTCTATAAACGACGGCTCACTCGTGCACAGCTAGCGGGCGGGAGCATGCTGCCGCCGGCGCGCACTCGTGCCCGCCGCACTCTCCAGCAGTGTGGCCGTGGGTCCGGCGAACTCGATATCCGCCAGCTACCCGCGATTGCCTGGCAGAAAGAAAAACGGGGAACCACTGATGTAAACACGGCGGTTCTCCACTCTGTCAGGCGGCATGTAAAAGATCTACTGATTCCTGTCACTGGGATCAGTTAGAACTCTTATGCCCCTGGCAGCCCAGCCCCTCACAGAACACGCCTAGGGAACACAGTTAACCCCTAGATCACCTCCTGCAGGTTAACCCCTTCACTGCTAATGACATTTACACAGTAATCAGTGGATATTTACATTTCTGATCGCTGTATAAATGTCATTGGTCCCAAAAAAGTGTAAAAATGTCTGACAGTCCTGATAAAAATCACAGATCGCCGCCATTACTAATAAAAAAAAAATGGTGAAAACGGCATCAATTAATTCTTATGGATTGTAAACGCGCCAACTTTTGCACTAACCAATCAATAAACGCTGATCGCTATTTTTTTTTTTACCACAAATATGAGGAAGAATATATATCGGCCAATGCTGATGAATTAGTTTTTTTTTATATGTATTTTTTGATTTGTATTATAGCAAAAAGTAAAAAATATTGTTTTTTTTTTTCAAAATTGTCGCTCTTTTTTTGTCAGTAGCGGTGAGCAGAAGTGACGCAGAGGGGATCAAATACCACCAAAAGAAAGCTCTATTTGTGGGAAAAAAAGGATGTCAATTTTGTTTGGGTACAACGTCGCAGGACCGCGCAATTGTCAGTTAAAGCGATGCAGTGCAGAATCACAAAAAGTGATCTGGTCCTACAATGGGAAATCCTTACGGTCCTTAAGTGGTTAAATGTAAAGGCTTATATACACTAGTAGTTTTTCTTTGTTTCTGTGCCATCCAAGCAGGTCTGAATGAAAAAAAAAAAAAAAACGCTCAGGGGGAGCCACTGTACTAACTCTGATATTCATACAGCGATCTTCCCTGCTGTTCTATTGTGTTCTGATAGGGCCCCCCCAGCGAGAGGCTTGGAGTGCTGATCAGGAGCCGATCGGCAGACCTTTTCGGTAATGCCCCTTCGGACTGACTCCAGACACACGGGCCAAATGTCGGCCAGTTTCTATTGAACAGGCTGAAGCCACCTGACATTTAGCCCATGTGTGCTAGGCTTTACAAATGGTATTTTTTGCTAGAAAATTTCTTAGAACCTCCAAACATATATATAATATGTATGCATTTAAAGCAGAGGTCCTAGAGAATAAATTGGTGGGTTTGGCAAGTTTTTATGTCGCATGGTATTTGCGCAGAGGCTTTTCTTTTTGGAAAAAAATACTTTTTTTTTAATTTTAATGCACAAAAAAGCATATAAAAACGCATAAAATACATAATTTTTTGCAAAATATAAAATATTGTTACGCCAAGTAAATAGATACCAAACATGTCATGCTTTAAAATTGCGCATGCCCGTGCATCAGCGACAAACAGCATAAATTCTACTAACCATGTGTGAAGCTTTAAAACCCTTTACAGGTTACCATTTTAGATTCACTCGGGAGGTCTGGTCATTGATGTTTGCATGTGTGTGTTAGCCTTTGAACAGGGACACGTTACATTTTTTTTATTTTTACACTGTCTCTTCAAATAAAAATAACAATATCATTTTTATTACCTGTCAAAAAGAATGCAAACATCCCATTGTGACAAGTACTCTTCATGGAGAGATCTGGGGTCTTATAGACCCCAGATCCCTCCTCTACCCTGAAAAAGATTTGATTTACATCCAGGTAAACTGGAAGTGATGCCAGGTCATCGCTCCTTGCTTTCTATCATAGAGCCAAAAAAAGCCAATCCGGTTTTTGTTTGGCTCTATGATCAGCTTGCTGCTTGTAAAAGCAATCCAGTGGCTATTTAGCTTTGTGACGGTTATATGACCACAAGCCTTTGGCCATGTAGTGTGTATCTCTGGAGTTCACTTGTGAGATTTATCTACCTGTGTCATTGAGCTGGGTTATCCAGTTATTTATTCTACATGGGCTGACCATGGAAAATGGATGGCATGGGTAATTCTTGGGGAAGGTGGGGTGTATCTTATCTCTGAAGTTCATAAGACCTATAAAAAGGTCATGTCATTTTAAAGAGAACCAGAATTGTGGAAGCTGTGCCCAAAAATGACAAACAATAGACCACAGGTAGGCAACCTTTGAGAGGTAGAGATCTACCTGAACAACATGAAAGAGATAAAAGATCACCAAGGTCTGGCACCTTCTTTTTTTTAAACGAACAAGCAAGACCTAACTAAATAGATAGGGCCAGTTCACACCACATGCAGTCCAGTGTGTTTTTTTTCTGCATCAAAAACGCATGAATAGTAGGTGTTATGGTTTTCAATGGCATACAGTCAGGTCCATAAATATTGGGACATCAACACAATTCTAATCTTTTTGGCTCTATACACCACCACAATGGATTTGAAATGAAACAAACAAGATGTGCATTAACTGCGGACTTTCAGCTTTAATTTGAGGGTATTTACATCAAAATCAGGTGAACAGTGTAGGAATTACAACAGTTTGTATATGTGCCTCCCACTTTTTAAGGGACCAAAAGTAATGGGTGTCGTTGTCTAAGGTTTACGTTTATCGTGTGAACTTTACTTGAAACCTGGAAAATAGACGAGGAACATTTACCCTATTGCTCCTTTGTTGTGTGTGGACCGGTACCTTGTCTACTCGTCTTATAACAGGGTAATGAAAACCAGGGAATTTTTCACCCTCCGTGTATATGTTTGACAACATTAAGGATGTGACAAGTGGACTAAAACTACATTTATGGGAGTTTAATTTCGACTTTCAGGCGTCAATTACGTGTAGAACAAACAAAGTAAAGTTTAGGTAACACCACCACATATCTCGGTTTTTCTAATCTTAACACAACTACAGGGTTATAA
>BLSH010196346.1:951468-976678 GCA_018402905.1 Glandirana rugosa | reverse complement strand
TTTTTTCTGCATCAAAAACGCATGAATAGTAGGTGTTATGGTTTTCAATGGCATACAGTCAGGTCCATAAATATTGGGACATCAACACAATTCTAATCTTTTTGGCTCTATACACCACCACAATGGATTTGAAATGAAACAAACAAGATGTGCTTTAACTGTGGACTTTCAGCTTTAATTTGAGGGTATTTACATCAAAATCAGGTGAACAGTGTAGGAATTACAACAGTTTGTATATGTGCCTCCCACTTTTTAAGGGACCAAAAGTAATGGGACAATATTCTGCTCATCTGTTCCATGGCCAGGTGTGTGTTGTTTCCTCGTTATCCCATTTACAAGGAGCAGATAAAAGGTCCAAAGTTCATTTCAAGTGTGCTATTTGCATTTGGAATCTGTTGCTGTCAACTCTCAATATGAGATCCAAAGAGCTGTCACTATCAGTGAAGCAAGCCATCATTAGGCTGAAAAAAACAAACCCATCAGAGAGATAGCAAAAACATTAGGTGTAGCCAAATCAACTGTTTGGAACATCCTTAAAAAGAAAGAACGCACCTGTGAGTTCAGCAACACCAAAAGACCCGGAAGACCACGGAAAACAACTGTTGTGGATGACCGAAGAATTCTTTCCCAGGTGAAGAAAACACCCTTCACAACAGTTGGCCAGATCAAGAACACTCTCCAGGAGGTAGGTGTATGTGTGTCAATGTCAACAATCAAGAGAAGACTTCACCAGAGTGAATACAGAGGGTTCACCACAAGATGGAAACCATTGGTGAGCCTTAAAAACAGGAAAACCAGATTACAGTTTGCCAAACAACATCTAAAAAAGCCTTTCATAGTTCTGGAACAACATCCTATGGACAGATGAGACCAAGATCAACTTGTACCAGAGTGATGGGAAGAGAAGAATATGGAGAAGGAAAGGAACTGCTCATGATCCAAAGCATACCACCTCATCAGTGAAGCATGGTGGTGGTAGTGTCATGGCGTGGGCATGTATGGCTGCCAATGGAACGGGTTCTCTTGTATTTATTGATGATGTGACTGCTGACAAAAGCAGCAGGATGAATTCTGAAGTGTTTCGGGCAATATTATCTGCTCATTTTCAGCCAAATGATTCAGAACTCATCAGACGGCGCTTCACAGTGCAGATGGACAATGACCCGAAGCATACTGCGAAAGCAACCAAAGAGTTTTTTAAGGGAAAGAAGTGGAATGTTATGCAATGGCCAAGTCAATCACCTGACCTGAATCCGATTGAGCATGCATTTCACTTGCTGAAGACAAAACTGAAAGGAAAATGCCCCAAGAACAAGCAGGAACTGAAGACAGTTGCAGTAGAGGCCTAGGCAGAGCATCACCAGGGATGAAAGCCAGTGTCTGGTGATGTCTATGCGTTCCAGACTTCAGGCTGTAATTGACTGCAAAGGATTTGCAACCAAATATTAAAAAGTGAAAGTTTGATTTATGATTGATAATCTGTCCCATTACTTTTGGTCCCTTAAAAAGTGGGAAGCACATATACAAACTGTTGTAATTCCTATACCGTTCACCTGATTTAGATGTAAATACCCTCAAATTAAAGCTGAAAGTCCGCAGTTAAAGCACATCTTGTTTGTTTCATTTCAAATCCATTGTGGTGGTGTATAGAGCCAAAAAGATTAGAATTGTGTCGATGTCCCAATATTTATGGGCCTGACTGTAGTTCACACCAGTGCAGTCAGTTCCAGAAAAAAAGTAGAACATGCTGCATTTTATCTGCACTGAACTGTATTGGAACACGGTAAAACGCACCAAAAACGCATTGAAACGCACCTAAATGCACCAAAAACACACTGAGAACTCACATGTCCTTATTTTAGGTTAAGGAAAAAATGCACTGGACTGCATCAAAAACGCGCATGCAGAAAAGCATCCGGACTGGGTTTCTATGGTGTGAACTGGCCCTAAAGAAAACTTAGGAAAATATAATAAAACAAATGTCACTGTAAAAGCATAAACTGGACAGTGTCAGTAGCGCAGTGGATGGTGTCAGTAAGGTTTTTATTTATTTTTTATTATTTTTAGCAGCCTTTTGGGGGGCTTTGGTGCAATATAGGTCTAAACAAGTCCCTGATAATGAAATATCAAGAGTCTAAACAAGTCCTTGATGTGTCACTTTTGAGACAGAGAAAGGAGATTGAGGACACAGTCCTCAACCTCCACAGCCTCAGCTGTACAGAATGAATGAACAGGAAGAGCTCTGCACAGTCCCCATGTTCAAGCACAAACTGAACCATTGTAAACTGTTTACTATGCTTCATTTATGTTAGTGATTGGTACTACTGCCAGCAGCCCGAGCCCTTTCACACTGGGGCGGTGCGGGACGGGAAAAAAAATCCTGCAAGCAGCATCTTTGGGGTGGGTTGGGAGAGCTGTATACACCGCTCCTCCACCACCCCTGCCCATTGCAATGAATGGGCAGCGATTCCTGAAGCGCATGAAAAGCGCTTTGGAATTGCCGAAACACAGGAGTTTTTAACCCCTTCTTTGGAGTTAAAAGTGCCTTGTTAGCGGTAGAAAAGCACCACTTAAACAGCGGTAAAGTGCCGCTAAAACGAGCGTCGCTTTACCACAGCTGTGGCCCCAGTGTGAAAGGGGACTTACCATAGGAAGACATAAGGATGTATTTGTATTGCATTAGCACAGTCTTTTCAGTGCCCTTCGGATCCAGTTTGAGGATATTAAACACAGATTGTAATGGGAGTTACTGCTGTCATTTTAAACAAGCTGTTACCAGGCTATCACTAAGCTTCAGCACTATTTGAAGCTTGTTGAAAGCCTGCTAGTAGCTCATTTAAAGTGACAGCCAGCAGTCCCATTAAAACTGTGTTTATAGGAACTGTGATGGGAAATTAATGGGGGCTTCCATTACTGAATGCTCCTTTGAGAATGCTAGTTCCTTGGCTGTCATTTTGAGGCTTTGACTGTTGACTGAATCGCTGACCTAGCAAACGTATACAGATAGTAAAAAAAGGTAGTTCTGACCCTTTTTAGGCACTCATTTACAGCATGCTCGTTCCAGGTCTGTAATTTGAAACATAGTAAAGTCAGAGACAGCCAAGGATCTATCATTTTCAGGATTTATGCAATGGGCGGCCCCCCATACATCTCTTATGACAGAGTCAGCATCCCCAAATGAGAGCTGAAAGGTGCTGAAACCCTTTTTTGTAATGAGAGGTCATTGCTGCCTGGATGACCAGATTTAGCAGTGTTAGTAACTTGATAACAACTGTGACAATTTTTCTCGGTTTTCTGAAACACTTTTATTAGTTTTTAGAAATAAATACAGGAACAAAATTAGAATCACACAAAATAAGCAGGGAAACCCAGATTTTTTTTTTTTTTTTTTGTCTTGAAACATTTTATTAGGTTATAGAAATAAATACAGAAAAACATGAGGAATGCAATACAGCAGACAAAATAACCAATTTTACCTTAATTTGCCTACCTAAATATTTTTTACATTTCATAAGGGACATATTGTATTTGGTATACAGTTATATTAAATAACCTGCTTTGATTTGTTAATATAGGCTAAAAAAACAATTATTTTTTATCCTGTAATTGTGTATTACCCTTACAGTATTAAACAGAGGCTAGTGTGACCTCTACAAGCTGGCAGGTTTGTATGTAAACAAACCTGACAGTTTGCATGGTTTCATAGTTGTAGTAATGATCACATGATCGAGGCCATGCTGATTGCTGACCGCCAACCCATCATGTGCACATAGACAGGAAGTGGTCAAAAGAGACTGGAGGAGATCAGCAATACTATCATGAAAAAAGAGTGAAAATAGTATTTCATGAAAAAAAATGACAGTTGCTTTGATACATTGGGCAACAGCAAACTAATTATGCAGTCAGCCTTTTGTGGACCACAGCTCCTGATTAAGCAGATCGGTAAAGCCATGTTAATGGAAGAGTTAGGGGTTGGTAATTTTGGCATAATTTGGGGCTGCAAGGGAGCAGCTAATCTATCCAATTGATTTGCCAGTGGTGGTTATTCTTGCTTCTGGAAACAATCCTTTTATTGTAGCAAATGTCACAACAAGCCAACTTTGTACTTCAAGCATACAAGGGGGTGGGACTGACCAAGACTGTGTTGTCTTGTATTACATCAGGTTTTTATTGTTTGGTACATGCTGACATCTAGTAGTGGTTTTGTGCCAATACAACTTGTTTACCATGTGATTTGGTTTCTTCCTCTGTCCTCCTCTCCTGTTTATCACTAGTTAGTTCAGTCGTAGCTAGACCACCCATTTCTTCCATGTTCCCTCAGTCAGTGTTTGTACTTTCCACAGACAGGTTTTAGAAAGACATTGTCTTCTTACACTTCAAACAAAATCCTTTGTACTGAAATGAACTGAAGAAAAATATCATTGGATTCAACTCTCTGTCTTGCTAAAGAGTTAAGGTGCCTGTGGTTGGTGCCAAGTCATTAGGTAACCCTACTGTCCACACAGACTGGGTCTAAGGAGGTATGTCAATAAAAGTGGCATATGAAACAGAACAATGCCTTCAACAGCAGATCAGAGAGACAGGTCACAGAGCTAACAGGATGCCAGGGTGCCCAAAGGTATCGAGATTTTAACCACTTGCCTACTGGGCACTTTCACCCTATTTCCTGCCCAGGCCAATTTTCAGCTTTTAGTACTGTTGCACTTTAAAGGACAATTGTGCGGTCAAGCAAGACTATACCCATCTGAAATTGTTATCATTTTTTGAGACAGAGCTTTCTTTTGGTGGTATTTGATCAGCACTGGGGTATTTATTGTTTGCTAAACAAATGAAAAAAAATGAACATTTTGAAAAAAAAAATAACTTTTTCTTTGTTTCGGAATGAAATTTTGCAAATAAGTATTTTTTTTTCTTCACTGATATGTGCTGATGAGGCTGCACTGATGGGCACTGATTGGCTGCACTGAGGCAGGCAATAGACTTGGCGGCGCATCTATTGCAACATGCCATTGCTGCATATATTTCTTTTATACTTCTGATGATTCTATACATATGCACCCATCTCTTCCCCTAAAGAGGGAAGGAGCATACATTTCTGAAACGCGTAGGGTTGCTCGGTGAACATCCCAATTATGGCCCTTCACCATATCAGGGCCTACATGATGTTCTAATTGAACCGAGCATTAGGGTGCTCTAACTATATGTATCTTTGATGTCCTCATGTGATGGATTATGTGATGTGATGTAGTTTAGACCATGTGGTCAACCTTCTTTTATCAATTCTAATAACATTGCGTTTACTTTTTTAAATTTTGTTATACATCTTTACTGTTTTTCACATTCTGCCTTAAAAGTCCCAATTGGGGTAATAATTTTCTACAATTAAACCGGCTTGAGATGTTGGCAGAATCCACTTTATAAACAAGACCAGTACTCTAGTGGCCGATCACCTTACTTTTCTCTGATGAGGGAATAGACTCCCTCCCAGAACTGGACAACCACACTGTATCCATCATTCGGCTATGGCACTGTTGGCAAGTGGTTAAACAAATTACCATAAACCTAAAACACAAATATCAATCAATGTTTGCACATCTCGTGTATATGATTTTTGTGCCCATAGTTCAGCTTTAAATACTTTCAAAAGGCCAAAAGTATAAAATAAAGCCACTGATCCCCATAAAAGTCTTAAGAGTTAAATAAAATGAGCTGACGCTAACAATGGGGCAATATTAACTGGCATCCCACGCCCACTGCTGTGCTGTGTAAAGATAAAGAGCACATTAGTACATAGAGCTGCTTGCTCTGCAGTGACTGGAAAGCAGAAGTAATATGTATTGTTGCCAGCCCTGGATATGCTATAGAGAGAAATCAGCAGTGTATCGGAAATGGCTTGGAAGAGAGTAGTTGGGGCCTCATCCAGCTGGCACCGTTCCATAGTTTATTCTTTGTATACTGTTCATTAATCTTGGTTTGTAATTATCATGCTTGAATTCTTGTGGCTATTTAATGGCAGGCATAGAACTGCTGTTCTTTTTCTGTCAAAAAAAAAAAAACGTACATGCGCATGAAACACTTCTATCTAAATGATAAAGAATGTTTTTCTTAACTGTTTTAATTGTCAAGCTGTGGTTTCATTTCTCATTGTCAAAAGCATACCAGATGCATAAGACGACATGAAACCAGAGGGCTTGTGTTGCCAAAACCAACCAATCTAAACCACTTTGTCATTTGTCCGGTACAGAATGACAGACCAAAAAATAAAAATCAGTCGGCTCTGGCAAACAAGTACTAAACCCTTGATGTCCTGGAGTGCTAGAATCCCATTAGAATTCCTAAATGAAAGTACTACTAGTTTTGGGTCTGTATTCAAACAACATACTGCCATATGCACGTGGTGAGGCCTCGTTCTAGTCTCTACCTCTTTTGATGATTATTTTTGCAACAACTAAAGCACAAATGTGCCATTGCTGGCATGTTTCTCTTGCATCAAATGCAGAACTATCATTAAAATGTACAGGCCATAAAACAAGAAAGGGAAAATGGTTGCCATGGGATAATTAATGACCAAGGAAAAGAATGCAGCTGTTTGTCCGTATACTGGGATCCACTGTTCTGTTATACCAACATTTCTATGAATGCCGCCTATGAATTATTTAGCAACTAGTGACATCACTGTGGCGTGAAGTACAGGAAATTAATAGGCCAGTAACAGGTTCAGACTTTTGTTTTGCAGATGGAAGACTTGGTATGGCATAATAAAAACATTTCAAAGTCTGAGACAGACAGTGCCTGCAGTTCTTTGCATTTGTTTGCATGCTCTGCCTGCTGCTTTACTATATAAAATGTAATTGTGGTACATTACATTAGCTCACATTTTTTTCCACATCAAAATAGCGTATCCCTTACCTCTAACCTACTCCTACCCCTGAAAGCAAGGAGTTTTAACCATTCTTTAATCTCTAAAGCTCAAAAAGAATTTCTGACCAGAGATACTCTAAGAGCCCTTTCACACTGGGGCGGGCAGGGCTTTGGCGGTAAAGCGCCGCTAGTTTTAGCGGCACTTTACCGCTGTTATAGTGGCAGTTTGGCACCGCTATTTAGGCAGCTGTGGGGCACTTTTAACCCCTAAGAAGGGGTTAAAAAGGGGCTAAAAGCGCCGGTGTGTGGCGCTTCCAAAGTAGTTTTCAGCCGCTTTGAAAGTGCTGCCCATTCATTTCAATGGGCACGGGCAGTGGAGGAACGGTGTATACACTGCTCCCACACCGCCCCAAAAGATGCAGCTTTCAGGACTTATTTCCTGTCCTGCAAACGCACCGCCCCAGCGTGAAAGCACTCAAGCTTTCACACTGGGGTGGATTAGGAGGCAGTTTAGAGGAGCTTTACAGGTGCAAAAACACCTGTAAATCGCCTCAGTGTGAAAATGGTCTTAAAGAGAAGTAATGGAATCCTTTTTATTTCCCAGTCATACTTATGTAGCCAATGGCCCCCTTAGGGGTGGCTGGTAGTTGTGGTTCACCTGTCTCTCTGCCCTCAATCTCACACTTTTCTGTTCATCCGTAGTCATGAACAGGCCGGTACTTTTTTTTTTTTGTTGTTTTATTGAGTTAAACTTGGATAGGGTAGGGTCGACTTTGGGATGCCCTAAGACCAAGAACAGGACCATGTTATATACACCACCGTATATACACTCCTTCCTCCAGCACTGACACTTGCTGATCATTACTCTCCTTCTTCCTCCATCACTAATACTTTCCGACCGTTACACTTCTCTACTGCACAACACTTGCTTCCTTACTGTTAGGCTTGAAGGGAAATTTACCAAGCCTCCATTACATCTTCCTCCACCCCTGATTGCACGTGGTGAGGCCTGCACTTGTCAGCAAGACCTCTGGACCGCCCATCACAGGCAAGGGACATGGGCCCTCGATTGTAAGACCACGGGCCCTCAAAGTGTAGCTAAGTACAATTGTGCTACCTGGGTCTTGATGGACTACTGCTCCCAGCCACTCTGGCCTACCTGCTCCCTTGTGCTACTCCAGGATCTCTCTCCATTCCTGGCTTCACCCGAGCCTCCAGGCCTCAAGGTCACCTTGTAACTTTCTGAAGTATGTTAAGGAGCCATGAACAATCCCCAACCTGGTCAGGGCTCCTTAACATACTTCAGAAAGTTACCTCCTCATCCATTCCCTCTTCCAGAGCCTTCTGGAAACAAAGGGGAGGGGTATCAAAGGGGTGTTTTTTCCTACAATCTCCAGTTCTTCCTGGGCCACTCCCCTGCCCAGATCAAAACATTCCTGCGCTTATTGTCAAGTCTGACTAAATTTGCCTCTCCTAGCAAAAATCTACTAAAAAAAAGCACCTATTACTATGAGGGCGCTAAACTCACCCCCCTAAACATAAGCTGGTTCCCAGCTGAAAATTTAGAAGAATAGCTCCTGGGCCAAGAAGTAAGGGCATCCCAAAGTCAAGAATGGGAAGGGGGGAAAAGGGAACAGACTTAAGTGGGGAAAATGAATAAATATAACAAAAATAAATATACTCTCTCTGCACATTATTTACATTTGCACATTATTTAAATATGAACATTACAACAATCCTACCTACTATACCTAGTCCCTATAGCTAGCAGTACATTTAATACATAATCACCGAGTCAAAGCACTTCTCCCAAGAGAAAAGTATTCCACTCACACAGTAGTAGAAAAGAAGTTTTGACTCTCGCCAGAAGAAATGGACAGCCGTCCCATTCCATGGATCCTAAGAGAAGAAACAATAACCACTAAACTACAACTAACAGTACACAGGTCAACTGGAAGGGGGTTATAGGCCTCCCAGCTGAGTAACAGAAAACCAAACACATCACACTGGTTTTTCCCACCAGCAGAAGCAGTAAAGAAAAGAAATGGGTGAATAAACACTTTTGAATCTTTCTTAGAGTCCTAGATGGGAGGGACCCCTCCCCGAACAAATAGTCTCTGAAGAATTGTTTTGAAAAGCCCAAACACACAAATGTCCGCCCCAGCGCCGGTTAAAGCAACTGGGTAAGTGGGAGCTGCAATTTGCAACCGCTCCCGCTGGTTACTATGGGCAACGGCGCACTTGTAAGAACTTTTCTGTTTTAGCAGGCAAACATACAAGTTCTTCCCCCGGGTTCAATCCACATAGACAATAGAACAGTTACAGTTCCCTGGCTTAATTCTCTTGCGGTTTCTAGGGGTAATGACTGGCAGCTTTACAGGTGAATCCCGGAAAAAGAGCTCCCAAATGTAGCCAATGGCCCCCTTAGGGGTGGCTGGTAGTTGTGGTTCACATGTCTCTCTGCCCTCAATCACACACTTTTCAGTCACTGAACAGGCCGGTGCTTTGTTTTTTTGTTTTATTGAGGGGTTAAACTTGGATAGAGTAGGGACAACTGTGGGATGCCCAAAGATCAAGAACAGGACCATGTTATATACACCGCCGTATATACACCTATCCTTCCTCCAGCACTAATACTTGCTGACCGTTACACTTCTCCACTTCTCTCCTGCACAACACTTGCTTCCTTACTGTTAGGCCTGAAGGGAAATTTATAAGCCTCCATTACATCTCCCTCCACCCCTGCTAGCACGTGGTGATGCCTGCACTTCCGTGTCAGCAGGACCTCTGGACCGCCCGTCACAGGCAAGGGCCATGGGCCCTCGATTGTAAGACCACGGGCCCTCAGAGTGTAGCTAAGTGCAATTGTGCTAGCTGTGTCTTGAGCCCATCCTCTTCCAGGCCACTCCAGCCTACCTCACTGTCCAGTGACACTGCTCCCCTGACTGGCTCCTTCACCTTCCACAGACCGTCCACTGTCTCCTCCCAGCCTGCTGCAGTCCTCTTCTTCAGCTCCCAGGGTCTGTCACTCACCACACCAGTGGATCCTTTAAAGAGCTTTTCCTGTAGCCTCTCTGTTGGTTTCCTACTCCCTTGTGCTACTCCAGGATCTCTCTCCATTCCTGGCTGCACCCGAGCCTCCAGGCCTCAAGGTCACCTACCCCCCAGCTGGGGGCTTAAGCATCCTTTGCTACATCTCCACTCTTCCACCCGACACTCTCCTCCCCCAGCTGGGCAGATCACAGTATTTACAGATGCCTGCCCCCTGCCAATCCAGGTTGGGGATTGGTCAGGGCTCCTTAAGATACTTCAGAAAGTTACACTTCCTCATCCATCCGCTCTTCCAGAGCCTTCTGGAAGCAAAGGGGAAGAGTATCCAATCTCCAGCTCTTCTTGGGCCACTCCCCTGCCCAGATCAAAACATTCAGGCTTGCACTTATTGTCAGGCCTGACTAAATTTGCTTCTCCTAGAAAAAATCTACTACAAAAAGCACCTTTTACTATGGGGGCACTACACTTAACTAGGAGCATCTGTCCCCCCGCCATCTCTAACACTGGTAACCTAGTGATCTAAGACCGCCGATCGCTTGCTTCCTGAGCAGAGAGTTGGTGACTGTCAAAGATTTAAGTGCAAGCCTAAGCTATGATCTGCAGAACTGCCATTAGGACCATTAAACTTGGTGTCTGGAGGCTTGGCTTGCAGCGCATGGAGCATGTTCCCGTATAACTGCCATTCATCCACTGCTGCACACCGGCGCCATATACTGCACAGTCTTGCTATTGTCCGGTACCCTGCTCGCCTGTTGGAGACATATCTAAAAGGACAAAGGAACAACTGCCCGGGCCGGACCATGCGTCCCAAGATGGCGCTCGGCTGTCCCGCTCAGCAAAAGAAGCAGCTCAGAAGCTATTTTCCAAATCCTACGGCAAGGATACACCAGCCAAATCAGCTGCCACCATCCCAGAGATCCCTTTGGAACACACTGGTGAGAAGGAGACTAACCCCACATGGCAAGCTGATCCAGCAGACATCCTATGGGACACAGTGAGTACACCAGCTATAATGGCATCGGGCAGTGACCCCAGTTCTAATAGTAATCAAGAGACAAAGCCCACACTTCCCCATCTTCGCATCAATCACTGCTTTTAACACCAACTTAACTAATCTCACAAATGAGTTCAAGGGAGTGAAAATGGAGGTGGCGCTCATTAGGCAAGACATGCCGAAACTGAGGGACCGTACGGCTGCATTAGAAGGCCGCATGAGTACAGTTGAAGACAAGGGGGCCACGTTGCAGCATGATGTACGGCAGATACAAGCCTTAACCTCTGCTCATAACGCACGCCTTGAAGACATGGAGAACAGGCTCAGGAGGAACAATGTAATGCTCAGGGCATTCCTGAGAAAGCAGGGGGCAAGAACCTGGTAGTGTTGATAGAACGCTGGCTCACAGAGACATTTGACCGAGAAGTCTTCACCCCTATGTTTGCAGTTGAACGGGCGCAGCGTGTTCCTGGGCGGCCCCCACACCTGGGGTACCCCCTAGACCTTTTCCTGTTTAAGCTCCTGAATTTCAAAGACAGAGACGCAGCCCTGTATCAAGCCAGACTTAAGGGAGACCAGATGAAAATTGACAAAAGCCCGCATTTCTTTCTACCCGGATTTCTCGGCTGAGTTATAACGTAAACGGGCAAAGTTCACTGAAGTGGGACTCTGGGTGCTCCGCCCACCCCCCATCCATCGGTATGTCTTTCTCTCTCCCCCCCTTTTCTTTTTTATTATTTTTTTTGTCTGGACATCTACCTGGATACTTGGTCCTTGCTCCGAAGCCCTGTACAGTCTCTGGGGTACCCCTAGAGTCTGCTCAGGTTCGCTACTTTAATGCAAGGAACATGTTGTCAGTGATATCTAGACTAACTAGCTACTATGGGGAGAGGAATGTAATTTGATCTCATAGAATGTGATGGGTCTGAGTGATGCAGTGAAACATCAGGCGCTATTTTCCACACATAAGTCAGACCGTCCCGCGGTGGCCTGTCTGCAGGAGATGCACTTAACACCCTCTACCATATTATCATTAAAAAATACCAGTTATCAAGTGCAGTTTCACTCCACTCATACTGCGTACTCCAGAGGGGTCAGCATCCTGGTTTCCAATGCTGCCCCCTTTGAAGTATAACATTCTAAGATAGACGACCAGGGTCGTTATATTTGTTTACTCTGTAAGTTGTATTGTGTATTAAGCATTATAGCAAATATTTATGTCCCTGACACTAGGGCTTGGGAGTCTATGGTGATGGATGAGGCAAAGAAAGCTGAGGAGCACTATATTGCTCATCCTTCACCAGACTCTGAAAGAAGCTGGTTAGCTGCACAGACTTTGTATGGACAGGTCGTGTCCTCTGCTGCTGAAAAGAAAAGATTTCTTTACGCAACAGAGGTACTTTGAAGTAGGGGAAAATACAGGACACTTATTGGCAGTAATCTCTAGAGCGCAAAGGGCTAAATCACAGATTGACTCCATTCAATCCCCTACAGGGGCACTAGTACAGGGCTCAAATGCGGTAGCGTCAGTATTTGAGATTTACTTCAAAGATGTGTACACTTCCAGGGTCTCCCCCACAGATGTGGATTTGGAAAGCTTCCAAGACCAATGTTCACTCCTAGTTCTGACAGTGGCTGGAAGCAATATGCTAAATGCTCCCCTAACGATCGAAGAACTCAATGAGGCAGTGGCCTCTATGGCCAACAGTAAATCTCCGGGCACAGATGGCCTCCCTGCCAAGGTTTACAAATGTTATAGTGATTCATTACTCCCTTTACTCCTAGATACCCTAAATGCTGCAGTAAAAGCCGGAAGCCTGCTGCAGTCTATGAATGAGGCGGTCATAGTTGCTATACCTAAACCTGGTAAGGACCCCCTTCTTCCAGACTCGTACAGACCCATTTCCCTCATAAATACAGACATTAAGATCCTAGCTAGGGTCCTGGCTACACGATTGGTGTCAGATTTGGTGCATCTGGACCAGTCGGGTTTTATTCCGGCCAGGTCCACTGCACTTAATATACGTCGCCTGTTCCTAAACCTACAGCTGCCGGTAGATAATCCTGGAAACAGTGCAGTGTTCTCCCTCGACGCTGCTAAGGCCTTTGACAGCATAGAGTGGAGATACCTCTTGGTAGTTCTGAAAAATTTTCGGGTAGGTAGGTCTTTTCTTGCATGGATGAGACTTCTGTACTCGGCCCCTCAGGCTAGAGTGCGCATTAATGGCGTCTTGTCCGGAGTGTTTCCTTTGCATAGGGGAACGAGGCAGGGGTGTCCGCTTTCTCCCCTGCTTTTTGCCCTGGCATTGGAGCCATTGGCTGCTATGGTCAGGGCCTCCATGGATATTGTTGGGTTTCGGCTGGTGTAAACTGCCTCTCTCAGTAACAGGTAGAGACAACCTTATTAAAATGGTATGGGCACTACAGCTACTATATGTTCTTCACAACGCTCCAGTCTAGATTCCGGGTTACTGGTTTACCCAGATAGAATCCTAGTATAGAGCATTGATCTGGAAGAACGGAATAGCTTGGATCAAACTCTCCACCCTGCAATATCCCAGAGACCAGGGGGCATGGCGGTCCCACACTCCTTCACATATTTTTTAGCCACGCAGTTGCAGCATTTCATGGGTTGGGACCTCTCGGTAGCGGCGGACCCATCGAGAACATTGCTGATCCACTCCCTTTTGGAGTATCCAGCCATGGCCCAAGTGGACATGGGCCTTCCAGAGGTTCCAACCGTGATGCCCGACTGTCCACCTACTCTGGAGACTTTGGAGGGCGGTGAGGAAGCGCAGTACAATTTCATAAGTGGGGAAGGAGAGACTCCCCCCTGTGTCTGAAATGTAAATTGCACCAAGTGCCATAATCCATCTACTTTGGAATTGCCCCAAGCTGGTATCCTATTGGACTAAGGTCATTGCAATAATTAATAAGGTCTATCAAGTACAATTACCTGTGGACCCCATCACTTGCCTAATGGGTAGCCTAGTAAAGGAATTATATCCCCCTCCTACATACATTGCTCTTATTCGCCTTCTCTATCAAGCTAGGAAGCTGATAGCTAGGTTTTGGCTCTCCCCCAATACCCCTACATCGCGTCAGTGGATGCAGCAAGTGAATACAATACTTATCTGGCAAGAGTGGTTGGGAGACCCGGATGTGGCTCCCCCCCAGCTTATCATTAATATATTACTACAGGGCTAGGGGGGTGACAGGAGTGTTCAGACTTAGACACTGTAAAAGGACAAGAGCATGTTCATGTATCAAGTGACGCTCAGACTAGTGGAATAATGAGCTGGCATATGCCTGTCTGTGTGTGAGGTTTTCAGATATTGCTTTGGGAGTTGTACGCACCAAGTTTGGTTATGTTGCATTTTGACTGTAAGTTGAATTATAATGTGACCCACTGATGATTGTGCACCAAATCTTCTATGTTTTATTGCATAGTCTGATAAATGTCATCTATGTTATACTATGGACATTGTAACTGTCAATGCATTTTACTTTTTTAAATCTATGCACAGTAAAATATCTTTCCTGATTAAAAAAAAAAAACTCTGTGTCCTGTGAGTCTCCTCAAAAGAGGGCCCATACTGGGAACATGAATCCCAGGGCAGAAGGGAAGATAAACACGTACATGGTTTCCGAACTGGCGCCGCTACAATAGCAGCACGCAGCTACTCCCAAGGTTCCAACACACTCTGGGGCACCAAACCATTGTCCAGCTCAGGGTGCTGTACCAAGGGAAGTAATGTAAACCTCTGCTCTGGCTCCAGTGATACTTTAGCCAGCACAGCCTTTGCAGCAATAGTCCCAATCACAGGTTCACCTCTAGTATTTACAGAGCTCCCGAGGTGGGCACAAGCTTCTCAATCTAAGATGCAATGCTCTCTATAATCTGCTCAGACTGTTCATCTAGAGGATTTGCAAGGGTAAAGTCACTGTACTGTGGAGGCATCAGTCCAAAACTCTGGGAACTGGCTAGTAAATTACCCATTGACAGGTATGCATCCACATACAACTAAGGATCTGTGTTGAGGTCCCCTTGGATCATCTCAACCCCTGGCTCCTCAGGGGAGATGTCCTTTCGCCTTTCTAAACTCAGGAACTCGGGGAGAGGGGACCATTTGGTAGTCCTACTGTGAATATGTTATTGGCTCCTCGGATGGGTAACAAGCTCTTCCCAGGTCTGATTGTTCTCTCACATGATTTACAGGGCTCAGAGTTTCACATGACCAGACAACAAGTCAAACAAAAAGGCCCATCAAGACCTGCAATGGGCCCAAAGCAATTTCTGTAGAGTTAGCTGGAAGCAGTCTAGACAGGCTGAAATAGGGCGAATTCAAGCTAGGTATGAAAACATAGCTGTAGCAAATATGAAGTAGAATGTAGTCCCGCGATCCAACAACATCCTGCCTTTAAAGCCACAGACTCCACTTTCAGGATTCCAACTCCTTATAGTTCCCAGACCAGTGCTGGATACCTTTCACTCTCTCTTCCTCCGGTCGAGTTTGGATGATAAGAACTGAGGTTTTACTCCAAACGATGATAATAAATAGAAGAATAAATAAATGAGCTTCTTCCTTCTTTAATGAATTTGAAATATATTGCATCCAAAGTGGTATAAGACATCACTCTGATAGTTTGGTGTCTAATTAGACTTAAAAATAGGGTTATCTGCCTTTATTCTGTCTATTTCCTCAATACCCAAGGGTAAGTCC
The DNA here is from genome assembly GCA_018402905.1 of Glandirana rugosa. NCBI lineage: Eukaryota > Metazoa > Chordata > Amphibia > Anura > Ranidae > Glandirana > Glandirana rugosa. The sequence goes on along the minus strand of BLSH010196346.1, from coordinate 961,048 downwards.
TTCTAATGAGGTATGCAATAGGATATACAGTACTTTATAGCCCACTGTGGCATCTTACACTCAGCACATTTTTTTTTTGTTAAATGCTTTCAAATACTTAACAGAAAGCATGTGCTATAGTATTGATGATTACAGCTGCTGAATTAGGTATTAGGACCAGCCTAAAAGCTGATTTGTATTTATATCACAAAGGTTAACATATTCTTCCTTAGTAGTAAAACATATTCAGTAAACGAACCACTACATTCTTTTTAATCACTACTGCTGGTATTGTTTGCTCGGCAGAACCACATGCCTCATTTTCTGCAAGCTATTTTTCCTTTATAAAGCACCAGCATACTCAGAATTGTTCAATAGGGAAGGATATTGCACCGAAATTTGCCACAAAAGAAATTTAGAGCACATTCATCGAGAATGAGACAGGGGCTCGCTTCGATTGAGCTCTCGTCCCAGAAGGGCATATTTCAGGAGGTAAAACAGATTTATACAATGCTATTTTGGGTCTTCCACTACCCTGCACCCCCCTTTCCCTCTGCTCCTGCAGCGTGTGTGAGAATTTCTCCATAAAAAGGATATTTTTAAAACTTGGCAGTCAGAGGTAGAAAGACATAAGCACTTAATGATCTTTGCAGAAACTCGCAGTAAACGGATGTGTCTTGAAATGGTTGCCAGAACTCCACTTACAAGGTCATACTCTTGCACACGGCAGCTAAGCAATCATATGTGTATAGGAGGTGAAGGGTCAGCGCTATGTAGACATATGAAAAATGCAATCATTTGGGGAATGAAAAATCTCTCTGTAGATTTTCTACCCGGCGGAATAATAATTGAACATTTTTCTTCCAGATATGTCCTTTTCTAATGAGTAATGAGGTATTTTATAAAGAAGGATTTTTTTTCATTTTGTAGGCTTTGGCAGCTGCACGATCCAACATGCAAGACTACATCCCACCACTGACACCCCAATCAGAGCCATTTCTCTATATCATCGCTGGAGGACAAAGGCTATGCAGCTTTGGATGTTTGTGATTTATGCATGACCAATAATCCATCCACCTCTCATCTCCTTTTATATAAAAGAGGTGGTTATACTAAGAACACAGCAATTAACCAGGTTGTGCAAGGTCCAAACCTGCCCACATTTCACTGGAAGAGTTTTGCTGTAAGAAAGTAATGTGTGAAAATAAGAAAAACATAACTATCTTTACAATGTAGTGCAAAGAGCAGCAATGTGCACTAACCCTAAACAGAGATCAGCAGCCATTCAATGTTTAATGTCTGATTTCAGCCCGAATTTTGGGCTGAATTCGGACCTGAAATGGACCAAAAGACGCACAGTACTCCTGTGCAATTCGCACCAGAGCCACATCGGAGATATGTGAAACGGCTCCATAAAGAGCCAGTCACAATCTCCTGCTATGCAAATTGGATGCAAGGAAACCTGCATCCAATTGGCATAGGTGTGAACCCAGCCTAAGGGTTTTGAATGTTTACCCAGGGGAGGCTTTTACAGATAAAAAACAGGCATAACCTATATTAAATACACACATAATCCAATGGTAACATCTTTGTTGAAATAAACAGTGTGATGAGTGGGTCTCTTTGGGAGAGCCCTTTATTGAGATAAATGGCATTGTTTATTTAACTCTGTTGTCTGTCAAGACAATTGTTTTAACTGAAATGTAAAGTAAAAAGCAATCCTTCAAAGAGGACCTTTGTATTTTTTTTTTGTGTTCCATCAGGTAGATTCTACTACACTTTCTATTTAACCACTTCAATACTGGGCACTTTCACCCCCTTCCTACCCCCAGGCCAATGTTCAACTTTCAGCGCTGTTGCACTTTGAATGACAATTGTGCATTCATGCAGCGCTGTACCCATATGACATTTTTATCACTTTTTTTCTGAGGCTGCAAAAAATGTTACCCACCATAATAGAACCAGACCAAACAGGTTTTATGGCTCACAAAACCACCGACATTAACCTTTATCGCTTATTTACTAACATTGACGCACAGCATTTGACTACAGGCTCCAGGGTGGTGGCCTCTCTGGACATAGAGACAGCTTGACCTTTCCTTTAGGAGGTTCTTAGATGTATGGTTTTCCCTTTGGTATTTATCAAATGGTTACAAGTCCTTTATAACAGTCCTATGGCTTCAGTTAGATTGGGTGGGGGTTTGTTGTCCCCTTTCGGCTTTATGTAGGCACCCCTAGGGGTGCCCTCTCTCTTCAGCCCTATTTGCTATAGCAATTGAACCTGTGGCGGAAGCGCTTCGCACTTCCTCAGAAATTAAAGCGTTACCTATTGGCTGGCTGGAGGAGAGGGTCGCCCTATTTGCGGATGACCTTCTATTATTCCTCCATGATGCGGGTCCCTCCCTCCAAGGTCCATTACAACTCCTGAATACTTACTCTGAGGTCAAAGGGTAAACTGGACCAAGTCCCTACTATTTCCCATTGACCTGAGGCCCACAGTTTGGCCCCATCAAACCTGCCGCTCCAATGGGTTGAAGATTTTAAATATTTGGGGGTACAGGTATCTAGTATGGGCCTCTGAATACCTTTCCCTCAACCTCACCCCGGTATTGCAGGAGATCAAACGTAAGTTAAAGGCATGGGAGACACTGCCGCTGTTGCTTTTGGGCCAGACGAATCTAATTAAAATGAAAATTCTCCCCAAATTCACATACTTATTTCACCATTCCCCATCTTGGATTCCGAAGTCCTTTTTTAACAGGCTCAATCAAATTTTCTCCTCTTTCCTCTGGGGTGCAAGCTCTTTGAGATACAAATTGTCCACTCTGATTTGCACAACCAACCAAGGGGACTTGGCTTTCCCTGATTGTCATAAGTATTTTTTGGCCACTCAGCTGGTGACTGGAGCTTGGTGGTTTTCCCCGGACCGCTACAATACCTCCACCATGCTGGAGGCTGTGGTGGCCTTCTCCTTCAAGGTGTTTCAACTTCTTTTGTTCAGAGGCCCTAAAGCTCCTTATCCACTCACCCCCTCCATGCTTACTACAATTAGAGCCTGGACAGTTGGTCTCAAATACGAACATCTCCCAGAGGAAAAAATCTCACCTAATACTCCACCTTGGTTAAACCCGTCTATTCCCCTTTTTCACTTGTTGCCAGATACAGGTGCATGGGCTAGACATGACAAAAACTGTATCTCACATATCTCCTCAGGGGCCACATTAAAATTCTGGTCACAATTATCGTCTGAATTCAATGATCCTTCTTATTATTTGTTTTGTTACCTGCAGCTCTCCCATGCCTTTTCCGGACAATTCCCGTAGGCTTCCCTCGTAGGGGCTCAATTGACCCTTGAACGGGTACTTTGCATAGACTGTACAGAGAAGTCCATCTCTCATCTATATGCCCACCTAATTTCAATATCCCTTCCCACCCTGTAGACCTGAGAGCTAAGTGGCAGCGTGATATCCAGCACCTGAACGATGATGACTGGGATGACTTATGGGACCTGCCATTCCATACTTTGGTTTCCTCGCTAGACAAGTTGATCCAATTCAAAATTGTCCACAGGGTCCATTTTACTCCCTCTAGACTTCATACCATACCTCCCTCTGATCCTCCAGAGTGTTGGCGATGCGGCCACTCCCCAGGTGATTCTTCCCATGTTTTCTGATCCTGTTCAGTTATTGCCAGATTTTGGTCAGAGATGCTTTCCATGATAAACACAGTGTCAGTAACGAGGATACCTTCCTCCATGGAAATCTGTATACTGGGGTTAATAGACCTGATTCTCACTGTAGCAGAGAGCACATTGGTGGGCTTTCTTCTCTTTTATGCTAGAAAGGCTATCACACTCCACTGGAAGAAGCAAGTTCCCCCTTCTATCTCCTTTGGGAAGACTTTGGTAAACAATAGTCCACTTTATAAGGATACTTATGTGAATAGGGATTGTCCTGCAAAATATAAAAAAAGTTTGGTCTAAGTGGTTGGCCAACCCCACCACAGCTACATCATGATTTCTGTTTTGACTGTCTTCTCCTGTGATTTGCATCCCCCAATCAAGTCGGGGTCATCTTTGCAGGGCTTGATGTTGCTTACCATTGCATGTATTATGCCTTATACTTGCTAATCTGTTATAATGCTTCTCATCAACCACACCTTGATAATCTATGTTTCATCCATGCAAGTAATAATTACCCATCTATTATTATTGCTCTGGCACCCCTGCCTGGGTAGCACACATTTCTCTTGTTTTTCATTTTTTATTTTAAGTTTTTAGTTTGTTTTGCTTGTGGTTTATTTTAGGTTGCTGTGTACTTTTGGTTTTGTATGTGAAAGCTTCAATAAACACATTTTCAAAAAAAAAAAAAAGCATACAGTGAGTGATGGCTTACTCTAAACTGGAACTGAACTCAAAAAGTGAATATTTTCTATGTTATAGGGAATATCTAGAAATTTACCTGAGCAGCTCCTTGGAATATTAACCTTTTTTAACAGAAATAAGAAATAATAACCTTTAGTCTTTTCCTGAAAAATAATAGTGCATTTCCTATGCCTCTGTATACTGTATGTATCTAAAAAGTGAAATGCTCCAAGGCACTGCTGCCTTTGACTGCTGGTGTCACCTGACTTGGAGTGAAAATTGGGAATGCCACTACTGCGCTGCTCACTGTTTGCTTTGCTGGAGAGAAAACTGTACCTATAGACCTGCAGTACAAGGATCTCCCTGCTTTTCTGCTTTATTTTTCCTGTAGATTGTTGTTTTCTCTACCTATCCTGCTGCTTCTAAATTATTCCCCCCACCAGTCATCAGATCACAGTCGCAGCTTTTGATAACGTTGCCGAAATCAACGAAATGCATCAAGCTACTATCCGCACACACTTCAAGAGCCCCCCGAGGGAGAAAAGAACACCAAGGACATTTATTAAATGGGCATTTTCTCCCACAGTAAAGGAGGTTTCTACACAGGACAATCTGGAATGCTTTGTACTTATTTTTAAATGTTTTTAGCTCATAAGCAAATACATTTTTAAACTATATTACGCCATGTGGAGCACTCTTTTTGTGATTACCTCCCCTCTCAAGATATCATCTTTAAGCCAGTGACACCGGAAGGATCCACTGCCATCCACCATAGAGGGAAAGGTCCCCCCTCAAGTGACCTAAAGCCTTTCTGACTTGTCTTGCCGTAAGGTTAGCAAGTCCAACATATCTGGTGAGGGAGATGCACCTCCGGTGTGAGACTTAATTAAGCAGATGCACCTGGATCACCATTGTTGATGAAGCACAAAGCACTAAGCACTTTAAGGACATTTGTTTTGCACTATTATAGTTAGAGGATTGCACTTTCAAACTGCACGTCCAGTCACTATTAACACCTTAATAGTAAAGTATACGGTTTATGGACTATTTTTATTATCGTCTTCATTATTAGCAAATTTTTCACTGTATTTATTTTTTCACTTTATCTATTTATATGATAAGCATAATAATTTAGGCTTACCCATAAAAGTATATCTAAGGGTAATAGGGGTATACCAGCGCTGGTTCACTTGGTTTTTCATTTATTGATTCTTTTTAGAGCTATCCTCACACAGCAGCAGGTCACATAATTGAATTATTAATTTAACTATTTATTCACTAAATACACTCCAACTGGCTTGGCCCGAGTACACAAATACATTCTGCTGCTTCTAAGTTATTCCCCCACCAGTCATCAGATCACAGTCATCAAGCTGTAACATGAGGAAATAAAGCCCTGCCTCTACCAAGATGGCTGCCTAAACCAGAGATACAATTTTGGACAATGTTTGCATGTTTGGGCAGGGCTTAAATGCCCTAGTGGGGGACACTAAGAACTACACTTGCAAATTGCCTAGGTTCTAGGAAGGAGTTTGTGGTCATGCAAAATCAGCATTAAAGCACAACTCCAGGCTTAGAAGTGAGCAACAATAAATGCTGTTAACCCTATAGAAACCAAACGCTAACTTGCTGTACCGTTAACACTAAGAACTCCAGACACTACTACAGGGAAAGAACACTAACAACCAGGTGTGCAGCTTTTAGAAACTGGTGCCGCAGAGCCTGCACCGCATCTGCCAACCCTGCAATACCTATCACCTTAGTTACACACAGTTACTCATGGATATAGGAATTTAACCTAACTCTGTAACTATGTGCTTGCTCTCTCACTCAGGGGCCTCCTCTCTACATAACATATTTTTCCATGATGCCAGTCCCAGTATGTGGGGCACCGGTCTCAAGTAAAGGTGCCAAGTACTTAACACCCTTCACCACCAGAGTAACCATCACTTTACACCAAGTCACCCATTCCCCAACTGGTTGGTTGCCTTAAGCAATGATATATGTACAGTTGTCCCTAGCAACAGCACTATAGCCTGCGCTAAACAGCAAATTACATGCTGGCCTAAAGTGTACTGTATCTCCTCTAACCTACAGTCCCCTTGTTACAAGCCCTGTTCTTTAGATACGCCATGCAATGCACCACTTAGAGAGACTTCAAACCAGGCATTTAAAGGAACACAAACAGTCTTTACTGAAGAAATGCAAACATAGTAGAAAAGTCTTTGCAAAGCAACATGAAATTGTGTATAGAGGTGCTCTAATGCCCTTAGGGTAATTCTACCTGAGTTAGCAGCAAGTTCATAAGCAGTCTGTTAAGGCAAGAGTCCCTAATGGATAATACTCCACAGATATAGTAAGTGTTCTTAGAGTCAATAATTGGCAATAAGTCAGTAGGTCCATAACTGGTAACTGAAAGTCCTCAGGCTCCCAACCCCTCAGGAAACCCTGACTGCCCTCCCAACTGGGGCACAGGCCTGCAGCATAACAGCCTACATTTTGGCAGTATTTCCCAGGCAGAGCTCCTAGGGCATTTCGGTGAGCTCTTTTCATGTGGATCTCTAGAAAATTGACAGGAAAATCTAGCCAATCAATTCCTCAAATCCACCACATACTGTATCTAAATTATAACAATTTGCAACTGGCTGGCTCAGTTAATGTGAGGACATGAGCACAGACAGGAAAAACAGGAACACAGAAAATAAAACACATTAACCCCTTTGTAGGCACCTGCCTACACATGGCAAAGCTGGCCATTCTTTGAATGGAATTCAGGCCAGTTCATCAGGGAGCAGCCAATTTTCAATCAGTGTGTGGCCACCCCAGCTTGACTGAAGTTGATTGTTTGATTGACTTCTGTCAAAGAGATATGGTGGAAAATTTTCCTCAATCAGCGGCTGCAGCAAATCAGCTGCAGCTGCTGGTCAGTGTATTCTGACAGTGGTAGGTGCTTGCTGACAGAATACAATGTCCCGGTGGTGAGGATTCCTCCAACCACCTCTTATGTGTGGTTGGAGGAATCTGTCATTCGTGTTCGTTTAGCTCACTGGCTGAATGAAAAAAAAAAAACAGTTTATGGCCAGCTTAAATCAGTAATAGAGGAAAAGATCAGCTGCAATGAGACCACATACAATACTGGTGACAACTAAAATACATGCATAACTATTAAACAGAAATATCCTACATATGAGTAAACTATTTTTGCTAAATTATTTGGTGCTGATAATATATGGTCCCATCTGTCAGATCATCAGATACATTAAACTAATAATAATACAGTGCTGTGAAAAAGTATTTGCCCCCTTCCTGAATTTTTATTTTTTTGCATATTTGTCACACTTAAATAATTGAATAATCAAACAAATTTTAATATTACAGAAAGATAACCCAAGTAGATACAAAATGCAGTTTTTAAATGAATATTTCATTTATTTAGGGAAAAAGCTGTCCATACCTGCCTGGCTCTATGTGAAAAGGTAATTGCCCCCTAAACCCCCTGCTGCCTAACCCAAGTGCGCTTGAACTTGAGATCATGATGAACTGTTGGCCGGACATTCTCTTTCAGCATTTTCTGGTAGAGCCCAGAATTCATGGTTCCATCAATAATGGCAAGTCGTTCCAGGTCCTGAAGGTGCAAAGCAGCCCAAGCCCATCACACTACCACCACCATGCTTGACTGTTGGTATGATGTTCTTTTTATGAAATGCTGTGTTAGTTTACGTCAGATGTAACAGAATGCACACCTTCCAAAAAGTTCAACTTTTGTCTCATCAGTCCACAGAATATTTGCCTACAAGTCTTGGAGATAATCAAGTCGTTTTTTGGCAAATGTGAGACGACCCATTTTGTTCTTTTCGGTCAACAGTGGCTTTTGCCTTGGAACTCTCCCATAGATGCCATTTTTGCCCAATGTCTTTCTTATTGTTGAATCATAAACACTGGCCGCAAGTGAGGCCTGCAGTTCTTTAGATGTTGTTCTTGGTTCTTTTATGACCTCCTAGATGAGTCATCAGTGTGCTCTTGAAGTAATTTTGGTAGGCTGGCCGCGTGTGAGAAGATTCACTACTGTTCCATGTTTTCTCCATTTGGGGATAATGGCTCTCATCGTGGTTCGCTGGAGTCCCTTTCCAGGCGAATACATGTCAATTACTGTGTTTCTTATCTGTTCTTGAATTTTTTTAGATCATGCGTGCTGCTTTTTGAGATCTTTTCGGTGGCTTCACTTTGTCGGACAGCTTCTTTTTAAGTGATTTCTTGATTCAACAGGTCTGGCAGTAATCAGTGCGGCAAGTGCAATTTAACTCAGCTTTCCAAAAAATGTGGTTAACCACAGTTCATTTGTGGTTTAGCGCGGGGGGGCAATTACTTTTCCACAACACTGTACGTCTCTGGTCCTTAATATCACCTACACCCACGTGCATTTGCTACTTTCTTTTATTTTTTATATCTATAATTTATATTGCAAACATTTGTTTGTACATAAGCAATATGAGCAATGTAAAATATTGCTTTAAGAGGTTGTTTGATATATTGGTACATAGTATTAATATAGTGAGAAAGCAGAAGGGGAAGGGGTAGGGAGGGTACATAAAAAATAAAAACACAGCAACAAAATAACCATAAGAATAGGGTGAGGTTTGGTGTGGATGGGGATCCCCAGGCCCATGATTCCAGTCCAACCTCCTATTTTAGCTTGAGGTGTTTAAATAAATATGTGTAAAATGTATATAGTCAGCAATTGGTCAAAATTAATTCTGACTGGTAGGGGGGGCGTGGCCTGACGCCATCGAGAGCGGACGTGTGCCCTAAGAGCTCCGGCTGAGCCAGGCACAATCCGCGGCAATCCTGCCCAACGAGTGAGAGGGGAGCTCAGCCAACAACCCGTCCTAACGGCGCCTAACACGGACCGAGTCGGCCTCGAGAATCCCGTGTGCAGGCGAGAGCTACCGCAGTCCGGTGCGGGGGGGATGGTCAGTCTTAATTAAAACTGGTTAACGACTGATATATGTAAAATGTGTATAAATAAATTTGTGGAGTTCGATTTTATCCTCCAACCTGACCTTAGTACCCGGACCCCTAGGGGTAGGTGTGGTTTGGAGTGGGATAAGAATACCAATAAAACAACGACACAAAAATAAAAAATACATGGGAGGGATGGGGAAGGGGAAGACGAAAGAGTGATATAATTATGATACATGGTTATATAGTTTGTTGGAGAATTTCGTTATAAAATGTAAC
>BLSH010196346.1:910419-949176 GCA_018402905.1 Glandirana rugosa | reverse complement strand
CCCCCACACCAGCCTGCATCGCCGCGGACCGCACCACTCCAGACATTGCCAAAGTGATCCTCTCCCTCTGCTTTGGGTGACCACCGGACCTGATCTCCCCGTAGACCAGACATGCCTCCACGAACTGGCTCCTTCCGGGGCTCCTAGGACGAAACCAACCCTGCTTCGGTGGGGAGATTGGCCCCTCTGCCCCCCCCGCTCGGCCCATGGACTGGTTCCCCCTGTACCCCCCCCCTCCCCTCGGGGGCACTGTCCCTGCACCCGGATTATTGACCCCTTGGAATCTTGTCTCTTGAGCCCCCGGTTTTGGGGGGGCGTCCTGATCTGTGGGTGTCGGGGGGAGTGGGTTGGTCATTGCTGTCTGAATTGCCCTGCTTAACCAGGGTCAGCACTGCCTATAGCAGCGTGTGACCTGAGAGCGGTGGTGTGCCCTTGCTGGGGGGGTGCCCTGGGACTTTGGGGTCCTAAGCTATTGTTATGCCTGGGGTTGAAATGTTGGGTGGTGGGCCTTGGTGGGGGGCCCCCTTCCCCTCCCCCCTCCTCTGATGGTCTCGATCATCCGGGGTATGGGGGACCGGAGGGGACATGTGGGGTCGGTCCGCACGCTGTGCCTGGGGGGGGGGGCGTCAGGGACTCCTTTGCCCCGAGTGTGACTCTGTCACCGAGCGGGCCGGGGTGGACCCAATGCACCCCCCCTCCCCTGGGGTCTGCTGTTGTTATCATTGTTGTTAATGTTGATACGTGTCAGCCCTATGTTCTGTTATGTTATGTTATGTTATGCATTACTGGTGCCTTTCCACTGCTCGGTTATAACATATTTCCCACTGTATGCACATCTCAGCTCCCTGCCCACGACCATCTCCCCCCTTGGGGATACTTCTCACTTCTCCCTCCCTTCCCACCCACTCCCGGCTCTGCACACATAGCCTACAATCTAAAGTGTTCTGGTAACTAGTATTACTCTTCCCTGCCTCCCCCCATGCATCTCCCTCTTCCAAGATCTTAACGAGCCTCCCTCTAGCACGCCAACCTTCCACAGCCAGCCACCCCCCACGTAGGTTGGACCTCTGATCGGGTACTGACAGTCCCTGTCAGCAGTCCTTTCTCTTTGTGATCTTTAGTATCCTTTCTCTCCCCTTCTAGCCCCCCCCTCCGTCCCACCTTCTTGCTGCTCTCTTCCCTCCACCCCTCTCTCTTTTCCTCCCCCTTTTGACTCATCCCTTCACCCCCTTCCCCCCCGGGGGTGCCCTCCGCTCGAGCCGCCCCGCCGGGGGTGTCTGCGCCCATCGGTCGCTCCTGTGGGTCCCTCGCGGCTCAGGGCTCCATAATGGCCACCCTCAAATTCACGTCACATAACGTTAGGGGCTTAAACACCCCCGAGAAACGATCTTGACTCTTAGCTGATCTTAAAAGAAGTAGAACGAACATAGTTTTTCTGCAGGAGACACATTTTAGGAGTGACCACATACCCAGACTGACTAATAGGACCTTCCCCACAGCCTACCACAGCTCTTCTCCGATCTCCAAGGCAAAGGGGGTGGCCATCCTGATCCACAGGTCAGTAGCCTGGTCCCTAGAGGCCGTGAAGACAGATGCACATGGCCGCTACATCCTGGTAAGGGGCTGGATATCTGGAGTTCGGGTCACAATGGTCAACGTATATTTCCCCAACACGGATCACTCACGGTTCCTGCGGAACCTGATCCCAGAAATACTAGAATTCCAGGAAGGTACTTTAATATTCGGGGGCGACCTTAACTTCGCCTTAGACCCCCTTATAGATGTTTCCAGGGGTGCTTCCCATCTCTCTTATGCATGCCTGAAGAGATTGAGGTCGGACCTTCAACTTCTTCACCTCACGGATCCCTGGCGCCTGCTTCACCCACAGGATAGGGATTACACCTTTTTCTCACCGGTCCACCACACATACTCTCGTCTGGACTATATCTTGGTGCCCCAGGCCGAACTGACTAGGGTCGCCTCGGCCACCATTGATGTAATCTCTCTCTCAGACCATGCCCCAATCCACCTGACCTTACAACTCAGCGCCTCCCCGCACTCTCCGCCGGCATGGAGGCTTAATGATTCGCTCTTGCAGTCGGAGGAGACTAAGGCGGAGGTTCTGGCGGCGATCCGGGAGTACTTCACTGTGAACGCCTCCTCGGTCCCTAACCCCCTGGTGATCTGGGAGGCCCACAAGGCGGTGATCCGGGGTGTCTTATTGAGGGCCGGGGCACGCTTGAAAAGAGAATGAACCAGACGGGTTAGCGAGTTGCTGACACAGGCCCAAACCTTAGAAAGGGCACACAAGGCCAGCCTGGCTTGCGCAACATATCAAGAGCTTTTGAAGGTTAGGGAGGAACTTAACACCCTGCTCTTTCAGAGAACCAAACAAAGACTGATGTGGGCCCACCGCGCTTTCTTTGAATTTTCTAACAAACCGGGCACTCTCCTGGCCCGAGCGCTGAGGGGACCCCAGTCGAAGACCTCGATTCCTCACATCAGGGGTTCTGATGGCCAAAAGCTATCCTCCTCTGAGTCTATCGCAGGGGAGTTCCTGAGGTATTATCGGGACCTATATAACATAGAGGGACCACCCCCGAATGCCCCATCCTCTGGGGAAAGTAACCCAGAGCGAGCATACATCTCAAATTCCGGAATGCCAACCCTCCCTTCGGAGGTGATCGAGGCATTGGACGACCCCATCACTATCGAGGAACTCTCCATAGCGCTGGCCCACTCTAAACCCAAAAAAGCCCCGGGCCCAGACGGTTTCACCCCGACATATTTCAAGACCTTCTTTGATGTACTCTCGAAGCCATTAGTTACGGCGTGGAACTCCATCACGGATGGCCATTCTTTTCCTATTGACTCACTGCGGGCCTTTGTCTCCTTGATCCCCAAGGAGGGCAAGGACCTTACTAGATGTGGCAATTACCGACCAATAGCACTCTTAAATGTAGACCTAAAGCTCTTTGCGAAGGTTCTGGCGAACCGTATTCTCCCTCATATCCCAGATCTGATCCATCGAGATCAGGCGGGCTTTGTCCCCTTGCGGGAACCCCGGGACAACACCATTAGGGTCCTTAACCTGATCCACGCGGCCAGATCATCCAACAAACCGCTTCTCTTGCTGTCAACCGACGCAGAGAAAGCGTTTGATAGGGTAAAGTGGTCGTTTTTGCGTGCCACCCTTGAGCATATTGGACTTAAACCCTCCATGCTTGGCTGGATCTACTCCCTATACTCTTGCCCCTCAGCTGCGATCAAGGTCAACGAAACCCGCTCCCCCTTCTTTGACATTCGTAACGGGACACGGCAGGGATGTCCCCTGTCACCCCTGGTCTTCATCCTGACACTGGAGCCTCTGCCCTGCATGGTGAGGAACAATCCGGCCATTTCAGGCTTTAACAAACGCTCTGGCGCTCACAAAGTGGCTGCCTTCGCGGATGACCTGATCTTCTTCCTCACCAAACCTTCATCCTCGCTGACAGCCCTGCTATCCGCATCACGGGAGTATGGTGAGCTGTCGTATTATCAAATCAACCTGGCCAAGTCCACTCTACTTAACATCACGGTGGGCGACGAGGAGCTCAGGGCGGTGACAGCTGCATCCCCTATCCAACGGGCAACGGTCTCGATCCAATATCTTGGAGTAAACATCACTCCAGACCCCGCTGACCTTTACGATCACAACTTCGCCCAGCTCCTGGCTCGTCTCAAATCTGATTTGCTCCACTGGCACTCCCTAATGCTGTCCTGGTTCGGTCGCTGCAATGCCCTCAAAATGACTATTCTCCCGCGCATCTTATACATCATGCAGGCGCTTCCGATATGCATACCCCCCGCCTTCTTCAAAAAGGCGGACGCCCTAGTCAGGGAATTCATTTGGTCCCACCGCAAACCACGGATCCAACTCAAGCTCCTCCATTTACCCAAAGGCAGAGGTGGACTGGGCCTTCCGGACTTAAAGGCTTACCATAGAGCCACCCACCTCTCCAGGGTGGTTGATTGGCACTGCCACTCGGAAGCTAAGCAGTGGGTGACCATGGAGATGGAGGACGCCGACGACGGGGCTAAGAGCTGGCTATGGTCGTCGGAACGTCTCCCGACGGCAGTCGCGGGCCACCCCACTTTAGGTTGTACATTGAAGGTGGCAAGAGACTCCTTCAAACGCTACTCGATTTCCCCTTCCCCCTCCCCACTTGTCCCTCTTCTGGGCAACCCGGCCTTTGAACCGGGCACCCGGGGGACGCGCTTCTATTTCCTGAAGGAGGCTAGGAAACAATACTTCTGTGACCACCTGCTGCAGGACGGGAGCTTCGCCCTCCAGTGGGACGAGGTGGGGGTGGGTTCCAGGCTGGACTTTTGGAGCGGGCTGCAGCTGCGTTGCTTTCTGCGCAGGCTGTCAAGGACCCCCGGAATTCTACGCTGCTTGACCGAGTTCGAACGTATCTGCCATGAGGGGGAACCGATTCGCCACACCCTGTCTTTAATATACGGCATGCTGTTGGACCCGGGGAATGACTACATGCCTCCCTTCATCCAGAAGTGGGAAGCTGACCTGAACTTGCATCTTTTTACGGTGCACAAAAAGGGAAAATCCTACACTTCGCCCAGAAATCCTCCATGGCAATCAAAACGCAGGAGACTGGATACAAAATTCTCTCTCGATGGTACAGAGTCCCATCGGCGATTCACCGGCATCTCCCGCAGGTCACGGACACTTGTTGGAGGTGTGGGTGTGCCGAGGGTACAATGCTGCATATTTTTTGGTCCTGCCCCAAACTGGTCCCCTTTTGGACCGACGTAGCCCACACTATCAAGCACCTCACGGGTGTGAGTGTCGAGGGGGACCCAGCGGCGTGTCTCCTCCACCTCTCTCCCCGTCCGATTGGGAAATATAAATCCTCCCTCACTATCCAGCTTCTTAATGCGGCAAAGGCCTGCATCCCTCTGAATTGGAGATCGGAGAATCCCCCATCCAAGGCCATGTGGTTCCGAAAAAATTAACGAGTTGCGCAATATGGAGGATCTCACAGCGACTCTATATGGCCGCGAGGAAACTTTCCGTGAGACATGGAGACCATGGAATTACTTTGTCTTCACTGACCCCTATCTTGAAGCGATGTCCTGAGCTTGCTGACTACGACCCTTCATGGGTGCGGCTCGGGTTGGGGGCACGGGGGGGGTGCCCCGATCTGTGGGCTCTCTCCCTCCCCGCCCCATATCTCCCACCCATTTTCCTTTCCACATCCCCTGAAGACCCCCCTTGAACCCCCACCCCTCTACTGCTCTCCCTCTCTAAAATGGACCCCCCTCTCTACCCTATCTCCCCCCTCCCTCTTCCTTCCTTCCTCTTGTCCTCCTCTCCCACTGCCCCTTTCCTGGAAAGACCAGGCTCAGCCATTTGCTCGTCCTCTCTCCAGTGCCTCAGCTCCAGTATCAACCTACTACTTGAGTCCTCCTCGGAATAGAGGGGCGCCTGGGGCTGCACTACCCGAGAGACAGAGAACCGTTTGCTTTTTTCTCGTTAGAACTGGCCCTTCCCCAGCCCTGTCCCCACTACCCATTCTTGTTCTGTCTCACTAACTTAATTGTAACCTGAAAATTCTCAGCTAATCATATTGCTTGCCAGGAAAAGCTCCCATTCTGTAACTCCACCAGTACCTTCTATTAGCTTATCTGAACCTTATCTAGAACCATTGGTGATGTTTGTATATCTATGCTGTTTTGATCAAAATAAAGGAATTACAAAAAAAAAAATAATTCTGACTATATCTTATAGTTTCACAGAACCTGAGGAAGTGGGGGTGGATATCCACAAAACACGTCATAATTATTGCATTGTTCATCCCCCCCCCCCCCCCACCCCCCTCAGCAGGCCCTAATATCTATATGGGAGCTTCACTGTTGAATGGAGGGGAATACATAGTGATTGACTGTATAACACACAGAATTAGGTTTTATGCATTCATATTATGTAATATACCTGCAAAATGTATGATACTAAGTTCAAAGCGAAGGTTTTAACTTTTGTATAACCAATTCAGCTCTTTGGGCATACTATGTAGATCCAAAGAGTGAACCTTTAATCACAAGTTGATGGCTGCAGTAGCAGTGTGGCTTGTCTGTGTTTTGTTCAGCCAGCTCTCGGCTTCAAAGTGAAAGTGATGCAGCAGCTCCATAGCCACCAATCACTTTTACTCAGCTGGTTAGTGGTTCCCACCTCCCATTGGCAGCCCCCCTCCTTCTGTGGTTCCCGTGCTCACCAGTGCCTGGGAACACAGCCGCTGCCGGGGGGAGGAAGATTGCAGTGAGACTGAGGCAAATCCATGCCTCAATCTCACTTGCAAACAGTTAAACCGGAAGTGGCGTCACTTCTGGTTTCAGATGCACCCTTTCCTGGCCAGCACAGCAAGGGGACACATCTAACCAAGCTGATCTGTGCTTGGTTAGATGGTGTGAAGGGCAGGGGAGACAACGGGGTCTATTAGACCCCTAATGTCTCCATAAAGTGTACCTGTCTCCTGCCCCATGTTATCACAGAAGGAGTTTATTAACCCCTTGTGATAGCAATAAAGTAAAAATAAATATAAAAATAAAAGAAAAAAGGTTTAAAAAAAAAATATTACAATAAAAAAAATTGCAGAAAACCCCAGAACACCTGCGTAAATGCAAGCACGAGCCCAGGGTGTGCACACGCATGTAACCCGCAGTCGTACCATATGTGTGACATATCGCTGCGAACATCAGAGTAAGAACAATAATTCTAGCACAAGAGCTCCTAGTTAACTTTAAAGTGATGAGCTGTAAAGGCTTTTAAAGTGTCACCTATGGGGATTTTTGGGCACCATCATTTTGGCGATATCGCAGGCGCACACAATTATAGGACATAGAATATTTGGTATCTATTTACTCGATGCAGCCTCATCTTTTATATCTGAACCAAAATGGGTATTATATGGTGTGGATTTGTACTAAAATTAATTTTATTATATTTATTTCCTGAATATTTGTGTTTAATAAACAGTTGCGCAAATATAATGTGAAACAAAAATTTGCAGCTATCACCTTTTTATTCTACAGGCCCTCTGCTTTCAGAAACAATATAATGTTCTGGGAGTTTAAATAATTTTAAGATTTTTACATGAATGCGGAAAATGAAAAAAATTGCTCTGTAGCCGAATTGGATAATAAGGCCTCATACACACGGGCGTTTAAAAAAACGAGCTGTAACGTCGGTACCGACACTGGGAAAAAAAGCACAATATTATCAGCATTTTGCATTGGCGTCAATGCGCGTTTTTCAGCGCTAGCTTTCAGCTGCGTTTCTCTGCCTCTATTCAAAATCAATGGTTCCCTATGGGAGTTGCACCAGAAGTCATATCATGATGATCCGACTTGCGGTACGACTTGTGTGCTGAGGATCTTGAAGGGGAACCCCCCCGCAAAAAATGAAAAAAAAAATTGTGTAGGGTTCCCCCCCAAGAGGTACCAGGCCCTTCGGTCTGGTATGGATTTTAAGGGGACCCCACATGCCGAAAAAATGGCGTAGGGCCCCCCCCCGAAATCCCTACCAGACCCTTATCCGAGCATGCAGCCTGGCAGGCCAGGAAAGGGGGTGGGGACGAGCGAGCACCCCCCCTCCTGGACCATACCAGGCCGCATGCCCTCAACATGGGGGGGTGGGTGGTTTGCGCCCCTCACCCTAAAGCACCTTGTCCCCATGTTGATGAGGACAAGGGCCTCTTTCCGACAACCCTGGCCATTGGTTGTCGGCGTCTGCATGCGGGGGCTTATTGGAATCCGCAAGCCCCCTTTAACAAGGGGGCCCTCAGATCCCGGCCCCCCATCCTATGTGAATGAGTACGGAGTACATTGTACCCCTACCTATTTACCTGAAAAAAGTGTAAAAAAACACACTACGCAGCTTTTTTAAATATTTTATTAAATCAGCTCCGGCATCTTCTCCCCTCTCCGACTCTTCTCCCTCTCCGGCGTCTTCTTTCTTCTGCTCTTTTGGAGGGCCTTCTTTCTTCTTAGGGGTCTTCTATCTTCTGGTCGGTGTGTGTCTTCTGCTCTTTTGCCGCTCTCTTCTCCCTCTGCTCTTCTTCCCATGTTGACATGACGCAATCTCCCACACGAATGGTGTCTCCGTGCTCTGCAGTGACTTATATTGGCATGGGGCGGGGCTACCTGCCGATGTCACCTGGAAGCCACGCCCCTTGTGATGTCACAGGGTGGGGCTATGATGTCATAAGGAGGTGCGGCTTCCGGATGAAATTTAAAAAAAAAAAAAAACAGCTCTGCACCCGGAAGAGACGGCAGCTGTCACAAGCTAACATGGCAGTGCCACACCCGTGCAGCAGCTGCAGAAAGAAGGATCCCAGCAGGACAATGCTGGATCAGCTGGCTAGGTGGGTATCCTTACTGTGCTGAACAAAGCATCCGGTTAAGCAGGGGGAACAAAAATATGGGGGTGGAGGGAGGCTGGAGTTCCTCTATAAGGATGTCCAGTCTCGTACACACGGTTCGATTGTCGTACGACCGCGCTTCAGATTTTTTTGAAAAGTGCGTGTCCATGATTTTATAAAGCATACTGACTGTCCGAAAATTTTCGTTTGACCCAATCTCAACGTCAGAACGACGTAATGTTTTGAATATCTTTTGCATCTTTTTTTCCTTTCTGAACATGCGTAGTCTCAGACGTATGATTTTTTTCGTATGAAAACCTTACTAATGGAACAAAAATCGGATGTGGCGTTGTTGTACGACAAAAATTTACTAGTCTGAGGAAAAAAGCACATCGGCTGTCGAAAGGAGCATACTAATGGTAAGAATTTCGGAAGACAGCCTGTTGAACGACAATTCCCATCCGAATTTCGCATTGTGTGTACGGGCCTTAACATGAGCTACTTGAGTGAAAGGAAACAGGGTAGTATTGGCACGGGAAGCTGTGGGTGTAACAGCATTTGCTATTTTCATATCTTGCATCATACTTTTGATAACGCACTAAATGGGCTGCTTCCTATATACTGTTGATCTCTCCATGCATGCTCTACCATATGTCATTTTGTTGTTGCTATGTATTCATCCTAATTATGTACCATACATTTGTTTAGTATCTGTAATAGATCTTGGGCATATACTGTATTTAATATTCTAGAACTTCTACTTAGTTGCATGTTTCATGCACTTATTACTTCTACTTAGTTGCATGTTTCATGCACTTATTACTCCATTCACTTTTTTAAGAACTCTCGGTATAACAAGCCATGCAGCTGCTATGACTTTGCAGGAACATCAGTCCATTGCAAAATTCCTTACCCCCCATCAGAGATTTTCAATGACCCCAAATTGAAAACAATCGCATGGGCGTCTTTTTTTTTATTTACTTCCATTGATACTGTTTTTTTTTTTACTCTCACTGACCTTCAATGCCAGTCTAACAAACAGGGAACTGGTGTTTTGTTTAAAAAAAGGTTGATGACCCCATCTTTAGAGGTTGCAAATGTGATATGGATCTTGAGGGCATGAAAACGAGGGCAGCATCTATTGCTTTTTCTTTACTAGTGCCAAGATCACATTTAATTCTGTGCAAAAATAATTTCATTTGTGTGGCCTTCACATCCATAATCTGCTGCTAGAGACACTGGTAGGCTAATTGCTGACGTTTTCTGAAATTCGGTAGAATCTGGCTCTATTTTTAGACCTGGTTTGTGTTCTACTAGTACAGATACAGAGGATGTCATCAACATGTCTGGATTATATTGTTTTATTTTATTGCACAAGGGGACCGAGCATACGTACTGCGGCAGCTAAGGGTCTTCGTCTTAAGAAGCTATGACTAATATGACTAAGGACCCTCACAGCTATGACTAAGGACCCCTAATGTTCTGAAAGATGTCAGACTAGGTCCCCTGTGTTATAGAGGACTTGCGTAATAAGGCTGGTGTACAGTATAACTCAGGCATGTAGCTGACATCTTCTGTATCATTGCTCTGACAATAGGGAGTGTCTATTCTGTATTGCTTCAGGAAAGCCCTGGGCTGAAAACAGGTAGAGCACTGTGCTTACACAACTATATACATGGTTCATGTTTTTATGGAAATAGAGTAACTGTATTGCATGTCAATACATTGTTTTTTTAATATTTTTGGTAACAGATGTAAAGTAGAACTAAAGGTAAAACTCTTTTTTTTCCATCTTAGATTAAGGGTTGGTTCACACCACAATTTCTGCATTCCAGGTGTGTCTCTGCATTCACCTTTTTTTTATGCATTCTGGTGCATTTTTGATGCATTTCAGTGCATTTTTTCCCCTTTTTTAAATTTACCTTAACTAACCACTTGTGGATCACCCACGGCCCACACAGGCAAAGTAATGTACCCATACGTCGATGTCTGCTTCCAAGTATAGGGCACGCACATACACAGAGGGAGCCTGTCAGCAAGTCCCGGCCAATGGTTCACAGCTGGGACCTGCTGATCAGCTGCGTACAATCAGTACATTAGTACAGTGACAGTGTATAATATTATCACTGTATTAATGTCACTGGTAATGTCAGCGACACTTAGTCAGTTACTCCTAGCGTGAGTTAGTGTCAGATCGCCAACCACACTATCCGAGTCCCATTAAAAGTCGCTGATCACCGGCATTAGCCGTTTTTTTAAAAAAATAATAAAAATTCCACTATATACAGTATCTCACAAATTACACTTTGCTACAATGTAAAAGTAGTGAGTGTACAGCTTGTATAACAGTGTAAATTTCCTGTACCCTCAAAATAACTCAACACACAGCTATTAATGTCTAAACCATTGGCAACAAAAGTGAGTACACCCCTAAGTGAAAATGTCCAAATTGGGTCCAATTAGCCATTTCCCTCTCCAATGTCAGGTGACTCATTAGTGTCACAAGGTCTCAGGTGTGAATAGGGAGCAGGTGTGTTAAATTTGGTGTTATCGCTTTCACTCTCTCATATTGGTCACTGGAAGTTCAACATGGCACCTCATGGCAAAGAACTCTTTGAGTGTCTGAAAAAAAGAATTGTTGCTCTACATAATGATGGCCTAGGCTATAAGAAGATTGCCAAGACCCTGAAACTGAGCTGCAGCATGGTGGCCAAGACCATACAGCGGTTTAACAGGACAGGTTCCACTCAGAACAGGCCTTGCCATGGTCGACCAAAGAAGTTGAGTGCACATGCTCAGCGCCATATCCAGAGGTCGTCTTTGGGAAATAGGCGTATGAGTGCTGCCAGCACTGCTGCAGAGTAGGAATGGGCCCGATGTTCGAGTTGAACGTAAGTTTAGAACATTATGGCATTCACGGCAAATTCGAGCACTGCCGAATGCCCCATAATGCACTGCGAAATTGCGGGAAATGACACCCACTGATTGGCCAAAGCATGCATATCGCCTGCATGCTTTGGCCAATCACAGCGCACTCTGCTGTAAGAGCCATGGGTGCTTTTGGGCAATCATGGCTCAGGAGTCTCAGTCCACGACCCACACTATATAAGGCCGTATGTAGCATGTGAAAGTGGAGCTAGCAGCTAGTTTAGCTGTAGGCAGTGTAGTATATAGATACAGTGTAGAGTGTATACAGTCAGTGCAGGCAGTGTAGTATATAGATACAGTGTAAAGTACATACAATCAGTGCAGGCAGTGCAGTATATAGATACAGTGTAGAGTATATACAGTCAGTGCAGGCAGTGCAGTATATAGATACAGTGTAGAGTATATACAGTCAGTGCAGGCAATGCAGTATATAGATACAGTGTAGAGTATACACAGTCAGTGCAGGCAGTGCAGTATATAGATACAGTGTAGAGTATATACAGTCAGTGCCAGCAGTGTAAGAATATAGATATATACAGTATATCACAATTGGGGAAAGGGGGAAATTGTGCAGCCAATCCTTGCCAGTGTGGGACTGGGGACGGCTATAATATAGAAGCATGCCACATCCTGAACATCAAGGAACTACAATGGGCTAGGATAAAAAATGGAAGTGGCCTACAGCCACATGCCCCTCCACACCACTGAGGCCTTATGAGGCACGAGGTACACCTATTTTCCGTACCAAGATGCTGTTCACTGATGTGCAGTATATACAGCGCATGCTCGGATAAGGGTCTGGCATAGATTGTAAGGGGGACTCCATGCCAATTTTTTTTTTTAAAACTGGCGTGGGGGACTCCCCAAAATCCATACCAGGCCCTTCAAAAAAACACAGGAGACAACTAGACAAGTCCTTTATTTAAAAAAAAAAAAAGAAGTGCCCTATGTTGTACATCCACGTTAATCACGGCGCACGACCCAAAGGGCCTGGTATGGACTGGGGGGGGAGCCCCCACTCAATTGTTTTCAGTGATTTCTATCTATATTGCCGGTAGCCGGCAATACATTACAGCCGCAAGCGATTTTATATGACAATTTTTCCTTTAGAAATGTCATTTTGGCACTGTTCTAAACATCACACAGATGCGCCACTTTACAGGCAGATTAAGGGGACCCCCCAGTCACAATATTTAACCAGTACAGATCCGCTCTATAGCTGAAAGACGGCTACAACGTGGATCTGAATTGCCGGGGGACATCCACGGACGTCCGCCCCTTTGCGCACTCCCCGCCCACACTCACAACTGGTGCTGCATGGGCGTGCCCATGGGTCGGGTGGACTCAATGTTAGAGCGGCAGAATGGGGAACCACTGACGGCGGTTCTCCATTCTGTGAGGGGGGATCAGTTAGATCTGTTATATCCCTGGCAGCCCAGCCCCCATACAGTTAGAACACACCCAGGGAACACAGTTAACCCCTTCCCTGCCCACTTAGTGTTAACCACTTTACTGCCAATGACATTTATACAGTAATCAGTGGCTATTTAAATTTCTGATCGTTGTATAAATGTCATTGGTCCCAAAGAAGGGTTAAAAATGTCCGACATGTTCGCTGCAATATCGCAGTCCCGATAACAATCGCAGATCACCGCCATTACTAGTAAAAAAATAATAATAATAAAAACGGCAGAAATCAATTCCCATAGTTTGTAGACACGATAACTTTTGCGCAAACCAATCAATATACGCTGATTGCAATTTTTTTTTACCAAAAATATGTAGAAGAATATATATCGCCCAAAACTGATGAATATTTTTTTTTTTATATATATATATATATATTTTTTTTTTTTGGATATGTATTATAGCAAAAAACAAAAAATATTGTTCTTTTTTAACACCGTCACTCTTTGTTTGTTTATAGCGCAAAAAATAAAAACCGCAGAGGTGATCAAATACCACCAAAAGAAAGCTCTATTTGTAGGAAAATCGTTAAAAATGCTGTTTGGTTACAACGTTGCACGGCTGCGCAATTTTCATTCAAAATGCGACAGCGCTGAAAGCCGAAAATTGGTCTGGGCAGGAGAGGGGTTTAAGTGTCCAGTAAGCAAGTGGTTAAAGGAATATTTCATTTTTATTTTATCACTTTAATCATTATGAAAAAACGATTGATTTAAAAACTTTTTATTGCATTGATACCTGTCCCCCAGGGCAGTACCCAGGTCCCCATACACTTTTTATGGCAATAATTTGCATATAAGCCTTTAAAATGAGCACTTTTGATGTTTCATGTTCGTGTCCCATAGACTTTAATAGGGCTCACATGTACGCACAACATTTTTGCCTGTTTCGCAAGTTCTGGTGCGAACCAAACTGGGGGGTGTTTGGCCCATCCCTACTGCAGAGGTTGAAGGGGTGGGGGGTAAGCCTATCAGTGCTCAGACCATACGCCGCAAACTGCATTAAATTGGTCTGCATGGCTGTTGTCCCAGAAGGAAGCTTCTTCTAAAGATGATGCACAAGAAAGCCTGCAAACAGTTTTCTGAAGACAAGCAGACTAAGGACATGGATTATTGGAATTACGGAAAATATATTTTCATGTGACAACACTGAAGAAATGACACTTTGCTACAATGTAAAGTAGTGAGTGTACAGCTTGTATAACAGTGTAAATTTTCTGTCTCCTCAAAATAACTAAACACACAGCCATTAATGTCTAAACCGCTGGCAAC
The DNA here is from genome assembly GCA_018402905.1 of Glandirana rugosa. Classification (NCBI taxonomy): domain Eukaryota; kingdom Metazoa; phylum Chordata; class Amphibia; order Anura; family Ranidae; genus Glandirana; species Glandirana rugosa. Next base: position 935,096 of record BLSH010196346.1, on the reverse strand, counting down.
AAAAGTGAGTACACCCCTAACTGAAAATGTCCAAATTGGACCCAAAGTGTCAATATTTTGTGTGGCCACCATTATTTTCCAGCACTGACTTAACCCTCTTGGGCATGGAGTTCACCAGAGCTTCACAGGTTGCCACTGGAGTTCTCTTCCACTCCTCCATGATGACATCACAGGGCTGGTGGATGTTAGAGACCTTGCACTCCTCCACCTTGCATTTGAGGATGTCCCACAGATGCTCAGTAGGGTTTAGGTCTGGAGACATGCTTGGCCAGTCCATAACCTTCACCCTCCGCTTCTTTAACAAGGCAGTGATCATCTTGGAGGTGTGTTTGTGGTCGTTATGTTGGAATACTGCCCTGCGACCCAGTTCGGAAGGGAGGGGATCCTGCTCTGCTTCAGTTTACAGTTCTATGCGAAAGTTTAGGAACCCCTGACAATTTCCATGATTGTCATTTATAAATATTTGGGTGTTTGGATCAGCAATTTCATTTTGGTCTATCAAATAACTGAAGGACACAGTAATATTTCAGTAGTGAAATGTGGTTTATTGGATTAACAGAAAATGTGCAATATGCATCAAAACTAAATTAGACAGGTGCATACATTTGGACATCCCAACAGAAAAATCACATCAGTATTTAGTAGAGCCTCCTTTAGCAGAAATAACAGCCTCTAGACATTTCCTATAGCCTGTAATGAGTGTCTGGATTCTGGGTGAATGTATTTTGGACCATTCCTCCTTACAGAACATCTCCAGTTCAGTTAGGTTTGATGGTTGCCGAGCATGGACAGCCCGCTTCAAATCACCCCACAGATGTTCAATGATATTCAGGTCTGGGGACTGGGATGGCCATTCCAGAACATTGTACTTGTTCCTCTGCATAAATGCCCGAGTAGATTTTGAGCAGTGTTTTGGGTCGTTGTCTTGTTGAAATATCCAGCCCCGGAGTAACTTCAACTTTGTGACTGATTCCTCAGCATTATTCTCAAGAATCTACTGATATTGAGTGGAATCCATGTGACCCTCAACTTTAACCAGATTCCCAGTACGGGCACTGGCCACACAGCCCCACAGCATGATGGAACCTCCACCAAATTTTACTGTGGGTAGCAAGTGTTTTTCTTGGACCGCTGTGTTCTTTTGCCGCCATGCATAACGCTCCTTGTTATGACCAAATAACTCAATCTTTGTTCAAATGTGCGTTTCCATACCTCAAGCGACTCCATTTGTGGCGTGTGTGCAGACAAGGTTTCTTTCCCATCGCTCTCCCATACAGCTTCTCCCTGTGCAAAGTGCCCTGAATTGTTGAACAATGCACAGTGACACCATTTACAGCAAGTTAATGTTGTAGGTCTTTGGAGGTGGTCTGTGGGCTGTTTTTGACCGTTCTCACCATCCTTCGCCTTTGCCTCTCCAATATTTTATGTGCCCTTCCACTTCTGGCCTTAACAAAACTGTGCCTGTGGTCTTCCATTTCCTTACTATGTTCCACACAGTGGACACTGACAGCTTATATCTCTGCGATAACTTTTTGTAGCCTTCCCCTAAACCATAATGTATAGGGTGGGCCATTTATATGGATACACCTTAAGAAAAAGGGAATGGTTGGTGATATTAACTTCCTGTTTGTGGCACGTTAGTATATGTGAGGGGGAAACTTTTCAAGATGGGTGGTGACCATGGCGGCCATTTTGAAGTCGGCCATTTTGAATCCAACTTTTGTTTTTTCAATAGGAAGAGGGTCATGTGACACATCAAACTTATTGGGAATTTCACAAGAAAAACAATGGTGTGCTTGGTTTTAACGTAACTTTATTATTTCATGAGTTATTTACAAGTTTCTGACCACTTATAAAATGTGTTCAATGTGCTGCCCATTGTGCTGGATTGTCAATGCAACCCTCTTCTCCCACTCTTCACACACTGATAGCAACACCACAGGAGAAATGCAAGCACAGGCTTCCAGTATTCGTAGTTTCAGGTGCTGCACATTTCGTATCTTCACAGCATAGACAATTGCCTTCAGATGACCCCAAAGATAAAAGTCTAAGGGGGTCAGATCGGGAGACCTTGGGGTCCACTTAACTGGCCCACGACGACCAATCCACTTTCCAGGAAACTGTTCATCTAGGAATGCTCGGACCTGACACCCATAATGTGGTGGTGCACCACCACATTATGGGTGTCAGGTCCAAGCCATGCCAGCAGGGAGTTTGGTGGAAGATGGTGTGCTGAGGCCTAGGTCTAGGAGGGCCTTTGCCTCCAGGCTGGGCTTGGGCTGGCTTAGGAAGATCCATTCATCAGCACGGTTGGAACAGGGTACTTGCCTGAATGCAGTGACAGCAAGGAGTGAGTACATCAGCACACCCAGGGATCCACGAGGGGAGAGACTGCCACATGTAGCAAGCTTTTAAAGGACAGCACTGTGCTTAACCCTTCATCCCTTGTCCTGGGAGATCTTCGGAGCAGCTGGGTGGGCTGGTAATTGTGCAGCCAGGAGGGCTGGTAGTTTCTGCAGGCAGTGGAGCTGGGAGCAGTTCATAAAGATGAGAGAAGATACTCCTGCCTGCAGCTTTTTAACATTTTTGCTACTTTGCTGAGAGCTCCTATCCATAAGGGACTGCCACTGATCCAAGAGACTGAGTGTTTCTAGGATCTCTCCTCTGTACATAGGAAGGACGTTGTCCTCATCTCTTGTTCATCAAGTCAAGTTGGGCATACACTATTTAAGTTGCTTCCCCAACAAAACAACAAAAACAAGCCCATGGACTGATTTCTTGTGTCTGGATTAAAATTGGAAATGCGTGTAGCCTGGCTGTGCAGGAGTAGGGGAACCAGTTGCCAGCAGGTCAATGCGGGGATAGTGCTACATAACATTTGTAGTTATATGTTTCTGACTCGGTCACAAGAAGAAAAAAAAAGGCAAACTAAAAGTTTTGCATGCGCTGAAAAAACAAAATACTTAGCTTTTCCTCTACCTATTCCTCTGCCTGACTTTTAATAAACAGACACTCACCTGTCCTACGGTCCAGCTCTGCGGCTGCCCGAAGCCTCGCTGCTCTCCCTCTCCTCTCCATGGCGCCGTCATTGCAAGTGTGGGCACCCGGCTGTGACGGCTTGCTGCTTTAGCCAGGTACACCCTGCGCATGCGGGAGTCACGCTGCGCCTTATCAGTGGCCAGGCAATTTTCTGGGACCTGTGACGTGTCCCAGGAGATTGCAGGGAGGGAAGGAGAGAGGAGGAGTCATCTAGGCAGCCGAGCGGAAGTGGGAACTGGGTACCAGTCAAAACTAGGTACCCCCCCCCCCCAAAACAAATGACATGCCAAATGTGGCATGTAAGGGGCGTGGAGTGCTTGAAGCAGAAGTTCCACTCTTGGGTGGAACTCCGCTTTAAGAGTAGAGGGGGCAATGAAGGCTGTGGCAGGTATGTGCAGGTACCTCTAGGCCTTTAGTGTCAGCCAGCACTTTATACCTGATAGCCTCTTTATTTTTTTAAAGTGGCTCAGTCAATTGAAAACACAGGAAAACAGAATTTACTTTTTTACTTTATGAACAAAAGAGTCTTTTTACCATGCTCATAACAATAAATAAAAAAGCCATGTTTAAGAATTAGTACTGCTCTTTTTTGCTTGCCTGACTTCAGGTTGAATCTATTTTCAGGAGCCGAGTGCACCAGCTGCCTCAGTAGAGGAACTTATGAATGATTCTATTACCTTAAGGAAAACTATTCCATAGATGTAGCTGAATATGTTCCAGTGAGTGAGCCTGCCATGGGCTGGAGGTGCTAAGGATATATCCAATTTAAACAGTAATCTAGATGTAATCTAAAATATTCGATAAGTAAAGGCAACATTTTTTTTATTATGCTTGTGAGTGGGACGAGCTGATGCTCTCCAATCTGTTGCATGTTTTCCAATTTGACAAGCATCATTTGCCTGGAGGAAAATTACTTCATCTGCAGACCCTGTTAAAGAATACTTATGTGTTTTAAACATAAAAACATACATTTTTTTCTTGATGCGCATTAAGAAGTGTTTTAGTTGTGCAGCTTAATACTTATAGCATGTTGGCAGCCATGTTTAGAAAGGCTCTATTATTTACAAGAAAGCAGTTGACTTAAAATGACTGGTTTTAGGCTTTCTTCGTATCTAGCTTATGACCACCATTACTAAAAATGAAAATTTGGCCTTTATTGTAAAAACTGGGTCCCCGGTGTCAATGTACACCTATGAGTGAAAGCAGATCATAACTAAGATATATAGGCAGGTGCAGGTGCACCTCTCTTCCAGCCTGTAGATGGCATTTCTCCACTATTATAGGTGGGGTTTGGTAAAGGAAATTGTTTTCCATTATAGACTCCAATGGCCATCTCAGTGAAGACAGTTACCTGACTGAAATACTGTCTTCCCTGAGACAAATCCCACAAGATCTCAGGCGACTATCTTGACGGGGGGACCTGACAATTAAAGTGCCCAACGTCATTTAAGCACACCTGGCATGAGTGGTAGGTCAGGGCCAGGTACCCACTGTTTAGGAAAATAAATAGAAAAGAGGGCACACTGGCCTAGTGCATTTTCCCACAAAATTTTATTAGGAATGTGATAAAAAGTACTACTCACAAGCATAGGTAATAACAGCGCTTGTCTGGGCACTCTCTCTGGCTATACATTTTCAGACTGGTGGCTAACAAAAGCATAAGGGGGGCCTCACGGGGGTCCCTGCAGGTTGACACATTTCAAAAGAATGTCCTTCTTCATCAAATCCTGCAGGATCTCAGATGACCATCTTAACGGAGGGACCTGATAATTAGGGTGCCCCATGTAATTCAGGCACACCTGGCAGTGGTAGGTCAGGGCCAGGTACCCATTGTTTTGGGAAAGTGTTTAGTGCAGGGGAATGTTCCAGACAAGTAGAGATATCTTAGAGAGGTCCTCTTCAGTTTGGAATATTGTCTGGTGCCTGAAAGAGGAGTGTGAAGGATTGTCATATAAAACAGTGCATAGGACACTGTCACCCCTCCGGGGAAGCCATCCTCTGATGGCACAAGCTGAAGACAGCTAAGACCAGCTATAGATGGAGCAGGTTTCTTTTTGCAGGAAAAAAATTGCTTGTGTTGATGGGGGATCTCCTCCCTCAGAGCCATTGTGTTCGACTTCCCCCGCCGGGAAAACACAGCGATTATTGCTAGTGACTATAATAGTCGCTAGCAATAATCGCATGTAAAATCTAACAGGCTGGTTCTACCCAAGTTGATCAATTGATCAGCAAAGCGGTGTAGTGGCTATCACTTTCACCTAGCAGCAAGAGGGTCACTGGTTCAAATCCCAACCACAACACTACCTGCCTGGAGTTTGCATGTTCTACCTGTGCCTGCTTGGGTTTCCTCCCACACTCCAAAGACATGCTGGTTAATTAGATCCTGTCTAAATTGGCCCTAGTATGTGAGATAGGGACCTTAGATTGTAAGCTCCTTGAGGGTAGGGACAGATGTGAAAGTACAATGTATATGTAAAGTGCTGTGCAAATTGACGGTGCTATATAAGTACCTAAAATAAATAAAAATAAACTTGGGTACATTCAGCCTGCCCATACATGGTTTGAATCATGGCTGGACTGGGCCAAGATCCAAACTGTCTATGGCTGACTTAACACAGCGACAGTACTGTTTTTGGATTGCCATGTAATGGTGCCCACAACATTGCTTTATTGTGTTTACTGGTAATCTGGTCAAACTAATACATGATACTTCAGTGCTCTATATCAGTGGTCCCCAACATTTTTGGCACTAGGGTAGCAAATTCTGTCCTCAGGCCCCCTTTACAGCACAGTCCCCCTTTATATCAGTGTCCTCAGTTCCCCTTCACATCTCAGCCCCCCTTTACATTACAGTGCCCCTTTACAGTGCAGTTACCTTAACATTAATGTAACAGGGACTGCTCTGTAAAGAGGGGCTGTGATGTAAAGGGAACTGCACTGTAAAGGGGGCACTGTAATGTAAAAGGGGCACTGTGATGTAAAGGGGACTGCTCTGTAAAGAGGGGGCACTGTAATGTTCAGGGGACTGGACTGTTATTGGGTCACTGTGATATAAAGGGGGCTTCACTGTAAAGGGGCACTGTAATAATTACAGTGCCCCTTTACAGTGCAATCCTCTTTATATTACCATACCCCTAGCAATCACAGCCTCCTCCATCAGTGCCTCTGCAGTCTGCCCCCCCCCCCTTCCTCTCTAACATCACATTTCCCCATTCCAATCTCTGCCTCCCCTGCACAGGACTCCAACCTTTAGCAGGGCAGAGGCTGTGATCAGCCTGTGTGTCCTCTCCTGGCTTCCATGCCGACGATACCATCTTATCAGCAGGGCAGGGGGCGGTAGGAGCTCTCCATTCCGATCTGCAGTTCCTCCCAAAGGCCACTTTGCTAAAATTATATCTTTTACTGTTATGTAGTTGCTGGCAAGTTGAGCCATATGCTGACTTTGTGTACATTTCAGAGGCCCCAGGGGTACAGTATCTGCACTAGAATTACCATTTTCCTCCATCTGAAGTGATTACTTCAAAGGCAAATACTTATGCTTTTTAACATAGAATAACAAAATAGAATTTAGTTGTGAGAAAGTGTCATGTGCGGAAGAGGTGAGGAGACAAAATGCTGAAGGGATATCTTTCCATTGGTGTCAGTAAGTGACTACGTTTACCATTGCCCAACCAAAACTGACCTATCCATAAAATGTTAATTAGGATGGATATGGCTTTCAAACGACCATAGCTTCAGAAAGATCACAAAGTCCCTTGACATGCATTCACTATTTAAAGCCTGTCCTAACTCTGGAGAGTTAATAATCCATAGAATTTCTAGCATGGGCAGCTGGCTTTCAAGGTCCACCAATAAAATCACTCATGCAATCCAATCAGAGGAGAGACCCCTCTCTCCCAAAAACTTTGCATTGCATCGAGAAGGCTCTGGTAAACCCGGAAGACTCAGGGAAGTGTCAGGGGAGGCACCTCTCCCGTCGCCTATAAAAGTGATCCCACAGCGAAACTGGTCGACAAGTGGTGCAAAAAATGGTCATAAAGGGAGTAAAACCTTCTGGAGCTCAAGTGGTTAAAAGGCCAAACTGAGAGCATTTATAACAAGCAAAGGAGCATAAAGCTCCACCGGCTGACTCAACAAAACAATAAAATAAATAATATGATAAATAAATAAATAATAAAACAATAAAAATTTGTTTCATACAGTATATGTGTAATGTAACGTAATAAAAAAATATTTTTTTTTTAGTTCTGAAGAAATTACGCACAAACAACTATACATTCTCTATACATTCAAAAGTGATTGCTGGAGAGCAGTTTATGTGACCCATGTCTTTGGAGGTCATCTCTCAGAAATGTTACAGGGAGATTTTCCTGTAGAAAATCCCAAATGTCTACCCCTTGTACGATGCTTTAAAATGCTACATGTAAAGTTACATATCAATTCACTTTTATTACTTAAAATATCAATTAGCTTCATCCTTAAGGTCTGTACACATGGGCCAAACATCGGATAGCATCAGCCGGATCAATAGAAACCGGCCGACATTCGACCTGTGTGTAAGGCGGCCGGCTTCTGTCAAAGGGGCAAGACTGAAAAGGGTCTGCAGATTGGCACCCGATCAGCACTCTTAGCCAATGGCTGAGAGGGGACAATGGCACAGTAGGGGAGATTGCAATACTAACATTGGATTGTTATTGCAGCGCCTCCTCCTGAGCCCGCTGGGTTGAATGAAAAAAAAAAACTACTAGTGTGTACCAGGCTTTAAGCTAGGCTCATGCTAGGGTTTCCTTTCCTGTTGTGAGAAACCTATGTTAGAATCTATAGCTGAGTGGTCAGCAGTCATCTACATAGTGGAACAGAGTGTGGGATGTGGTTGGGCTCAAGCAGTCATCAGAAACACCTTCTTTCAGGCTGTTTTTCCTGTGACTCTGTTGCTGGTTTCTTCTGGTGTTTGTTTCTTCTGTTTTTTTCCCTGGGTCTTTTTGACTCCATCTATTGAGTCTCCCTATATTCCAGATTTTCCCCCTGTGTCCAAGAACTTGTGCCATTATTCCTCTTCTGCTCTCAAAATCCATATGCACATGAAGAGGAATGCCCAAGAACAAGCAGGGAGGCAACAGGCATGAGCATGTGTCCTAATTGGTTGCTCTTCTTTTTTAGGGGCAATCAACTTTGTAGGTTTTCAGGTGGGACTGCTGCTCCATTGCAGTATTGAGCAGCACTGCTCTGATAGATTTGTCAGCAGGTCATTCCTGGTGCCAGGAGGACAACGTATTTGTGAGTGTATTGTGTTTTTTTTTTAATTAAGTAGGGAATTTTATAACAAATGGTGGTACACTATGATGGCTTCCCTGGTTTCTCTTTTATAATCATGTATTGGTATATCGAGCATACTATTCCCTGGACTGTCATAAAGAAACACAAGGCCAACAACGGAGATTATGATTTAACAATGAGTCTTCTTTATTCTCATACAGGGGGTCAACAATTACTGGTATGTTCCCTTTGAGGAAGGTCAGAGGATTGCTTGTCTGATGAACTGCACTGAGCACCATTCACTTGTTTTTCATGGTCACGATTTCATCACTTATGCACTTTGAGGACTATTGCGCTTTATGAGTTTTTTATTTTTATTTTCAGTATATATGAACTTGTGAACTATTTATTTATTTATTTTGGATGAAGGGTTATATGAACTTTTGATATTACGGCATTTTAAAGCTATTATTGTTTGTATTCATTATAGGTTAATTGTAGCCCCAGTTGTCTTTAATATTTTACGTGAGTAAGAATATACACAGTTAAGAGCAGCAGCTATCCACAACAAATTCACTTTTGCAAAGGTGTTCTATTTTGTTTTTTTTTAGTCCTTATAGAATGGTAATTGCTTGTACCATAGTACACTTGTATTTTTATGCCTACAATCCTACCGGAGAAAGAAATCTTATGGTAAAACATGCTGAATTTATGACATAATGATAACATTTTACCCGACTTCCAAATAGAGATAATTCACCCATCATCAATTTAGTGTGGAATGAATGCACTGTAATTTTCATGGTGACAAAGTTGTCATTACTGGCATTAACAGCCCAGACTGTGAAGTCACATAAACCCTTTGATCTTTACATCTTTTATTCCCCTGTGTGTGTGTGTTTTTTTAATACATTGCATAGTAACACATTGAATCTATCATTTCACTAATAAGTTAGAGGGTGACATTTTCTTTTTACCACTTAGTAATGTGTCTCTCATACTGCCTAATGCATCTTTATAAAATGTTACCTTGCCCTATCACGTGGTGTGTAATCTAAAAGTACATTGTGACATGGCCATGGAAACCTCTTGATAAAAGCTATTCAAATTTTTTAAATTGTTTAACTTGTCAAATCAATCATTTTGCAGCTCTAAAGCAAGCAGGATAATGTGTCATATTAAAGAGGCATAGACTCCAAAGAGAGAGAAAGAGTGATATAACTGTAGTTTTGTTTCTATAGAAAGACCTCATTTTGAATATGCACTTAATTTTTGGAGCACTAAAACTAAACTAAAAAACATGGCAGAGAAGAATATGGACAGTTTAAAAAGGAGCTCCAGGCTCCTTCAGAAAAAAAATTAAAAGTCAGCAGCTACAAATACTGTAGCTGCTGACTTTTAATATTAGGACACTTAACCTGTCCACAAATCAAGCTGTGTCTTCACCCGAGCCAATTTTTCAATCGGCTCTCGGGTGCTGCCGTTGCCATCTCGGGTCAGGGAAACTGGCAGTGAAGCCTTGCAGCTTCACAGCCGGTTCCCTACTGTGTATGCGCTAAGCATGCTTTATGAATGGTCCGGAGGCGGGGGAAGGAAGGGGGGGCCAAACTTCCAGATGAGTTTGCTTTGGTCCCCCCCCCCCCAAAGGTGGAAAATGTGGCAGCAGAGGGGGAAGAGAAAAATAAGTGGAGCTTCCCCTTTTGGGTGGAGCTCCACTTTAATAACTGGTATACTAAAGTCTGCCACAAAAGGGCACATACACTGTTGGGGCCTGATGGCGTACACACGCATAGCTTAAAACTGTCCCTGATTGTACCATCATGGCCTAATCCTCGAAGGAGCCACATACGGCCTTAGCTCATACCTAAGACGGGCAGAGAAGGAGAGGACAAGTGTGCTGAGTCCCCCAAAACAGGAGATCACAGGAGGACTGTGCCTGCCCGCTCACCCCGGCCTCTCACCGCTCATTTCAGTAGCCGCCAGGTGGACCAAGATGGCTGCCGGAGTGGCCTAACAGGAGAACTGCGCACCAGGAAACCAGATAAGTGCCTTCAGGCATCTTTTAAGTAGGAAGCTTAACTCCCCAGGGTCTCTGTGATAATATTGCAGCACAAGCATCATTTCTGGGGCCACTTATCCTCCTAGGACACTCCTAAGCAGGGGGAGGGACACCCTACGATTAATCACCCCAAAACTACCAGGGATACAATCCCACAGGAAGGTGCACCACCAGACAGCCTTAACGTCCCTTTGAATGCAGAATTCGCTCGCTAATTGTTTTCAGGGGCCAACCTGGCAGACCCCTCTGATATAGCCTTAGCTGGGGCTCATCTTCAAGTTAATGCTCAGGAGGTTCACATGGAATGCAGGTCAGTTATAGTCCCAGCTACCCTCACCTTTACATCGGGACCTGTATGTCGCCAGCGGGCCACATCTCTTCTACCCAGCCGGAGATTCCTATTCTTAGTCCTCCAACTCAAGATTCCCCCCTTAACACAGCAGACTTGTTCCTCAAATTTTCAAACCTGCTGGAAAGAGGCCTGGCAAACACAGCCGTAAAAATTACAGGGGAAATAAAAGCAGACTTCCACAATTTAGGCTCCAGAATGGAAACCATTGAACAAAAATTGAACAAGTCCTGCAAGACCAACTGGACACGGCCCTATCAAGAATCAACGATCTCGAAATCAGATCGAGACGATATAACTTCAGAATCAGAGGCCTTCCGGAGTCTATCACAGAAGTCATACCCGCTGTCCAAGACCTGATTCAATCCTTGATCCCCAATATACCCAAGCACAGGCTGGAGCTGGGCAGGGCCCATAGAGCCCTGGTTCCCCCTAGGAAAGATGGATCCCCTAGGGACATAATAGTTAAACCACATTTCTATGCCATCAAAGAAGAATTAATGAGAGTGTCTCGGACCAACCCCACTATCTCCTGCATGGGGCACCAAATTCAGATCTTTGCTGACCTGTCTCCCATCACTATTCAAAAGAGGAAGGCCCTCAAACCGCTACTCCAAGTACTTCAACAAGAAGATCTCAAGTACTGGTGGGCTTTCCCTTTTTGGTGTCAAATTCATCCACAAAGATAAAACGCTCTCGTTCTCAAGTCTCCCAGAAGGGGAAAAACTCCTTCTAAGTCTGAAACTTATCTCCCAAGAAGCCTCAATGGATACCGCAGACCCGGCCGGCTTCCACGCAAAGAGACCGCTTCCTGCAAGCCCAGCTTCCCCCCTCTGGACCAAGTCATAGAGCAAGAAATCTAAAGACAATAGACCACCTTAGCTCTCTCCCTAAGTTTCCTGGGACCGCGTCTTTCTTTGTTCGGTGCATGCTTTTCCTAGAGTAATGTAAAAGTCCTCTTATAGACTCACGTGAAGGCCTAAAAGTTGTGTTCACTTAGTTCCTCTTCCAGGTTCTTAAATGCTCAGAAGGTTTTTGAATTGGTTCATATTCAGGTTTCCCTTCCTTCTTCTGAACTGTCAAGGGACATTTTAGTTTAGCGTTTTACTCAAAATTGGGCCTCAATTGTTATATTCTCATAATAAGGTCGTGAGTCCTTACCCACCAGCCTTGAGCTTTAGGTGCCCTTTCTTAGCACAAGCTGTTGGGTTTTCTGGCAACTCAATTTTTACTTGTCTGTTCTGATTATAATTACTTATTGAGATGAGCCGGGGAACGCCCTGACTGGGAGGGCCGCCATGCGCCTCCACTTACCCCCGGGACTTCCTTCGGACTCCTTGGGTTAAGTTGTCTGCCCCGGATGGGTCAGACAGTTTCCCAGATCATATATTTGGATAGGGCTTTATTCCCTCTTCAGAGGGTAGGGTTAGTGGGTCAGATGGGGCATTTATCCCCTCGGACACCACCCCCAGTAGCTTTCTACAGGATTATTTGTTCAAATGATTGCACTCTCTTCTCTGTCTTCCACTCTCTCTCTCCTTTCTCTCTGACAAAGCACCTAATTTTTTTTCTGTTTCATTGATTTCAAGCCATGGTTCCCGGATGTCAATGAGCCCCTCCCTGCCTCGATGGGGAATACAAAGTTTAAGGTGAGTGATGTTGTTGACACGAGATATGCTACCCGCTGGCCCCATGGCTACTGATACCCAGAGACACCTTAAAATAGCCACCCGTAATGCTCAGGGTCTTAACTCCCCTGTAAAAAGGAGGAAGGTTCTCGACCATTACAAATCCTTTAAACTTGATGTGGTAATGATTCAGGAAACCCACTTCCCATCACGGCACAGTCCCAATTTCATCCACGCACACTAACCTCTTTTCTTTTTAGCTACAGTGGAAAACGAAATCTAGAGGGGTGGCGATTCTGTTTTCCAAAAAGTGTGGCTTCACCCTTCACAAGGAAATCAGAGACCCAGAGGGGAGGTATATTCTAATCAAAGGAACCATAGAAGGAAATCTACACACATTTATATCTTACTATGCCCCAAACAAAGCTCAACTAAACTTTTTTAAAGCCCTATTTGACTTTGACTCTACCCAACCCCACTTAGAAGGCAGGGTCATTCTTGGCGGAGACTCTAACATCGCCTTTGATCAGGGACTGGATAACTCAAGGCCCCTTGGGGACCAACTAACGCGCCCCTCCAAAGCGAGTCTTAAACTTGCCAAACTACTTCACACACTTAATATGACAGATTGCTGGAGAGAATTCAACCCACCCAAGAGAGACTTTACACATTATTCCTCCCCTCATGACTATTACGCACTAATTGACCACCTGTTGGTCCAGACAAACATGATACCGCTAGTAATCAACTCTCAGATAGTTGATACAGCACTCTTGGACCACTCCATAGTGCTCCTACAAATCCGCTCTAACCCACTTTATGTGAGACAGGCCTACTGGAGACTGAACGAATCATTGCTTTCTGACCTTGCTAAAGCCACTGTGATCGATAAGGCCCTCAAGGAATACTTCCTTCATAATAATACAGAGGGAACCTCAGCAGAAACTCTCTGGGCAGCCCATAAAGCCTTCATTAGAGGCAAACTAATTCAGATGTCTTTGCAAATAAAGAAAGAGAGAACTGCGGACCTAGTCAGACTTGAAAAGTCGTATTAGTCTCTTCAAGCAATGCATAAGACACACCCTTCCAGAACTCTTACAGCCCAGCTAGATAAAGCTAGATTTGAACTTAATATTGCCTTAACGGCTAAAGCAGAAAAAGCCATCCGATGGAGTGGACAAAAATTCTACACGCAGAATGATAAACTGGGCACAATGTTAGCAGCGAGGCTGTCCCCACGCTGTCACCAACACACACTACCCAAAATCCGAATCCAGGGTCAGGGCCTTACCACAACCCAATGAAAATCCTGGACACTTTCCATAGATTTTACACAGACCTTTACAGCTCCCCTGTACCGAGTCAAAAAGTAACTTCCCCAACGTTCCTTGATGATCTCCCCATCCCCTCCTTGACAGAAGAGCACAAACAAATCCAGGAGGCTAAAATCACAGAAGAAGAGGTAATGGGGGTCATCAAGGACTTGAGAAAAGGTTCTGCACCAGGTCCTGATGGGCTGTCTGGCCCATATTATAAGGCCCTGGCCAAGACTCTTTCCCTGCACCTAACAAAATTCTTCAACTCAAAAACCCAGGGCACTCCTCTGGAATCGCAGCTCAACTCTGCCTTTATCACGGTGATTTCGAAACCGGATAAAAACCCTGAGGAAGTGGGTAACTATAGGCCAATTTCACTGATAAACAATGATGTTAAAATCCTAACAAAAATCCTGACCAATAGGCTCGCTGCTTTCATCAATTCTTACATTCACAAAGATCAGGTAGGCTTCATTCTGAGGAGGCAGGGTCCGGACCAGATACGTAGGGAAATGGACCTGATATCCATCTTACAGTCTAATTGGGAGGGAAGCTCTAAACAACGAGGCATGGTACTCTCGTTAGAATTGCAAAGGCCTTTGATTCTGTTTCATGGGCCTACATCTTTACGCTGCTGAAGAGATGGGGATTTGGCTAGCGCTTCATGGGCCTTATCAAGGCACTGTACTCTTCTCCTAATGCCCGCATAAGGCTCCAGGGATATTACTCAAAATTGATAGACATAGCTAAAGGGACAAGACAGGGTTGTCCCCTTTCTCCACTTATTTTTGCTATAACCATCGAAACCTTGGCGATCGCGATTCGTCAAAACCCAAACCTCAAAGAGGTGGCATGTGGCTCGCAGAGCCATAAATGTGGTCTTTTTTCTGATGACATTCTCTTGCTCTTCACATCCCCTTACACCTAACTTCCCAACCTAAGAAGGAGGGTGGGGGAAATGAATGGGACTTTACATGAAGCTGCTAGAGCCTGGTAAGGCTATTGCTTCCAACCCTGACTATTATATAAATTAGCACAAACAGTGCGAGGGAGCAAGGGGAGTGGGACTTTAAATGAGGCATGTGATGGTCAAACATAACAATTGATGGATACATATGTAAAATGAACATATACATTTGAAATTCATATAGATATACAGCGGATCACAGACAGTGACACATGATAAAATTAGGTAGTTAGTTCAGTAGAATACATAACAAGGTTTCCCCCTCCATCAATTGGATAAATGAGTAACAATTGGTAGTTACGCAAGAAAAGTTGCATGGCCCATGACTTAATTTCCCAGGGAAATACCCCTAAGATAAAACCATAAAAATAGCTCAATTGAGGTAGATAGATCACTAGAGAAACACGACAGTGTGGAGCTCAACGCGTTTTGTGGCTGAAAAGGCCACTCATCAGGAGCAGGCGTGTTAGGATCTAGGATAGAAAATAAATACAGATTGTAATAGCTAGTTTCACATGCACCAAGGTGGGGTATGCGTCACTGAGTGTGCAGCCCCAACAATGGGCACAGACAATACTCACATAACCTGTACATCACTGGTGTAGCACCAGACACGGTGGGTCATCCGAGGCCGTCATGACCAGGAGCTGTGGTGGCGAGGGAAGCGGCAGCGTCACACCAACGGCGCCACCGGGGCGAGGCTGGGCACCACAACGTGAGGCAATCCAGGGAAGCCGAATAATGATTGCTGTGAATATAGGATGTGAAAGGTGATAACTGGTGGAATCCAAATGTGTGGAAAGAATGGTCCCACGTATTCACTTATTTCCCTTTAACAGCTAATAGATTGACATACCATTTTACTGCAGCTATTCTTTTTTATATTTTGGTATTTTTTCTCATTCAATAGTTTGACATGCCTTCATTGCCTGGGCATCTGTGGTGTTCGCCATGATTTGGTGGGGGCTTCCCGGCTCCCTCTTGTCCGGGAGCTGCTATGCGCACTGCAGGCTCCCCCAAACCTTCCAGTCTCGGGAGGGGACGGGCGCCCTGTCACTGTGTATAGACGTCACGCCGTCACGTCATTGTGATGCTGCGCTGTGGGCGGGGTTCACCATACTCGTGGGCACTGTGGGAGGGGGGTTGGCGCTGTTTGCGGGGCGCTTCTGCGCCTGTGCGCGGCTCTCCCTCCCCTTTGTGCTCACGTTTGTGACGTTGGCGGTTGAGTGACGGCGGCGTCGCTTACTTATGGACGTCCTTCCTGGGCGGGCTGCTCACCGGGACGTGGCGCACCAGCAATTTCACTTGGACCGTGATCTTACGCAATACAGGTATCCCTGCTCTCACCACTTTCACCAGCCCTGCCTGAATCTCCTCTTTCCCTCCATGTCTATTTTCATCTTTCTCACATCTTCATTCTTTCCACACATTTGGATTCCACCAGTTATCACCTTTCACATCCTATATTCACAGCAATCACTATTTGGCTTCCCTGGATTGCCTCACATCGTGGTGCCCAGCCTCGCCCCGGTGGCGCCATTGGTGTGACGCTGCCGCTTCCCTCGCCACCACAGCTCCTGGTCATGACAGCCTCGGGTGACCCACCGTGTCTGGTGCTACACCAGTGATGTACAGGTTATGTGAGTATTGTTTGTGCCCATTGTTGGGGCTGCACACTCAGTGACGCATACCCCACCTTGGTGCATGTGAAACTAGCTATTACAATCTGTATTTATTTTCTATCCTAGATCCTAACACGCCTGCTCCTGATGAGTGGCCTTTTCAGCCACAAAACGAGTTGAGCTCCACACTGTCGTGTTTCTCTAGTGATCAATCTACCTCAATTGAGCTATTTTTATGGTTTTATCTTAGGGGTATTTCCCTGGGAAATTAAGTCATGGGCCATGCAACTTTTCTTGCGTAACTGTACCAATTGTTAATCTTTTATCCAATTGATGGAGGGGGAAACCCTGTTATGTATTCTACTGAACTAACTACCTAATTTTATCATGTGTCACTGTCTGTGACAGCTGTGTATCTACATGAATTTCAAATAAATATGTTTATTTTACATATGTATCCATCAATTGTTATTTTTGACCATCACATGCCTCATTTAAAGTCCCACTCCCCTTGCTCCCCTGCACTGTTTGTGCTAATTTATATAACTTCCCAACGTAAACCTCACATTAGACCAATTTGCGGAAATCTCAGGGCTCAAAGTGAACTATTCCAAATCCCAAGTGATGAACATTTCCTTATCACCTGAAACAGTGGACTCCCTACAACACTCTTTCTCCTTCAAATGGAACTCACTATCAATTAAATATCTGGGCATTAACCTAACGGCTGAGATAGAGGATCTCTACTCTAACAATTTTCCCCCCTTGTACAGCAAACTTGAGGATGACCTGAAAGCTTGGTCGAATAGCAAGCTATCTTGCTTGGGTAGAATCAACACAATTAAAATCACCCTCCTGCCACGGGTGCTTTACCTGTTTTGAGCTTTACCTATAGCACTCAGGAAAGATCACCTGAGGACTTTCCAGAGTAAGATTTTAAGATTTGTTTGGGGAAGTTCAGGATACAGGTTCCCTCAAACCATCCTATACCGCCATAGGAAAAAGGGGGGTTTGGGCCTTCCTGTTCTATTTAAATATTACCAAGCAGCAAGATTAGTGCAACTCTTCACGGTTTATACTAGGCACGAGAAACCAGACTGGATCCAGATTGAGAGGCAGTCAGTCCTGAAATATACAATAGATTTTCTTCTATGGATTCCTCCAAAAAAAAGACCTCCTATTCTTTCTCCGACACTGTCCCACTCTTTTGCCCTTTGGGACTCCCTACGGAGCCGCCATGAGCTAATTTTGCCATTGAACCCCCTAACGTTTATATTTTACAACCCAGACATTCCTCCAGGGCTAGATATTAAAGCATTCAAGTGGTGGTTGCACAAGGGGCTGTATCGTAAGGCATTTCTTCACTCCCGTCCAAACTTGCCAACATTTATCCCTCAGTAGACCCTCAATGCTTTAGGGGATGCTCCCTATTGGGAACTATGCTGCATATCTGGTGGGAGTGCCCGAGGATACGACAGTTCTGGAGAAATTTTTTTAATCTTATTTAGAGGCTGACCAAAACCCAGGTCTCCAGGTCCCCGGGGATAGCTCTTCTTAACGCTTACATTCCAAATCTATCCATATCAAACAGGAAATTAGTGCACTTCATTCCGCTTGGGGCCAAGCTTACTATAGCGAAGTCATGGAAACAACCAAAGGTCTCATTTGCAGCTACCATACAGAAAATCTCCTGGATCATGTCTCAAGAGAAGTTGTCTAGCATCCTTTTAGACACAACTAAGAGGTTTGAGGACATCTGGGAACCCTGGGCAACTTACATAGGTATTTCCTTTATTCCGGGTCAGACTTTGTCCCTGGATGCGGCTGAACCAGGCCAAGACTAGGTGCCTTCCTTTCTTTTTTCTATTACGTCTTCCTGTTTTCTCTCTCTCTGTTCCTCTCCCCTATCATTTTCTTCTCTTTCAATACTCTAGTTAGTGCTTCCTATGATATCACTCCTCTAAAGCAGACATAATTTCAGTAGAATTCTGATACTTATATAGTTGGTTACGTACTCCCGATTTTTTCCACGGTTTTCCTAAGGGGGCTATTTGCGAGAAACCTCCTTATTATCAGGAGGTGGAGCAAAGCTCCCCCCTCTGGGCACAGTTTGCTCCCAATTTGGGGTGCCTGGAGCTGGGGAAGTTTTGTCCACCAATATTATCCTCCTAACTTGTTTCTCCAGAGGTTTCTCCTCTCGTGGAACATCCTTAAGTAGTTGTGTGGAGAGCCCGGGAGTCAAGAAGACCTATTGATAAATTTAACTGTATTCTAGGAGATTGTAAGTTTTCACTACTCTCCGAAGTATTGTTTCTTTCTCTGTATTGTCTGAAAATGCAATAAAAATCTTTGAAAGTAAAAAGTTGGGAGGTAAGCACACATATCAGTTGATGTGCTGTCATAGGAGTCTTGCTACAACTTTTATTGCTGGCTGCTGAAGCCCACTTGTGGTATGGCACTGCCCTTTTAAAGAGGAAGTAAACCCTGATGGATTTTACTTCCTCTTTAGTTCCTGCAATGTAAAAGCATAATAGACTAGTATGCATCACATACTAGTCCATTATGTGCCACTTACCAGCAGAGGAATCCAGCGATGTCCCTGCTCCAGGCCACGTCCATGCCTGTGTCTCTTCCTTCCGGGTGCCGCGGACTCCGATGCTGTGATTGGCTGGAGTCGCGTGATGTCCCTCCCGCATATGCACGCTGGAGCTGCCATTCGCGGCAAGATGTCCATGAAGAAACGGCACATCGGTCCGTTTCTTCACTGCGCATGCACCGATTACGTCGGTGCATGCGATCCAAATACGCTGTATATTTCCTAAACCGTGCAGGTTTAGGAGATATGCAGGATACCTACAGGTAAGCCTTAATTTAGGCTTACCTGTAGGTTTAAAGTGGTTGTAATGCCTTTACAACCACTTTAAGGCAGGCCTCCTTAATTGCTACCATCCCATCCTGGTTGCAAAACAACTTGTAACGAGGCACCTGACTGCTTAAAAGAGCAAAATGGGGAAGGTGCCACTGTGGAGATGCATAGGATCAGGGAACAGATAAGTATGCATTATGCTGCACTGGTCAGACCTTAGCTAGTCATTCATAGGCTGATCTCTCCTCTATTTGTTATCAAAATCTACAGAACATTTAATTCTGATTATTTTTGTCGTCACAGAAGAGGTTTTATTTCTTGATGTGTTTTACTTTTCTATGGAGGGAAAGGAAACATTTGTTAATGCTGGAAGCACCTATTACCTCCTACTAGCTCAGCTCGATTCTCACACAAGGGTTATATTGGACTGTCGAAGCAGGGCTGGAATCACACAGCTACCAGCCACTCACAAGACTATAATGTGTGCTTTTAGCACTGTCTTTTATATTAAAATCAACTTAACAGACATTTCTTTTTTCAAGTAACTAAATAAAACTGTCAGTTCACAGTGGGGGAGATTTACTAAAACTGTTGCATACTCAAAAATGAGTTACCAACTTTGGGACATTTATAGCATAAATTAAGAGCAGACTACCAGGAGACATTTCTTTCTTCTTAAAGATACAGCAATGCACAAGAAACCTGTAAATATACAGCGAGTATAATAAGTATTGAACACGTCACCATTTTTCTAGGAAAATATATTTATAAAGGTGCTATTGACATTAAATTTTTACCACATGTCAGTAACAACCCAGGCAATTCATACGTACAAAGAAACCAAAACATGAAGAAAGGCATGTGCAAAAAGGCATGGAAAGCCAACTGAAATCTATCAGCAATCCTGCCCCTTGTCGGTGCAAATTAATATCCGCTGGTTCAGTCTCAACTGTTGGCCTATAAAAAGGTGTCTCATTACCAAGGTGTCACACAAGAAATAACTCATGATCTGTAAAAGCAAAGAGCTCTCTCAAGAACTTTGCAACCTTATTGTTGCAAAACATACTGATGGCATTGTTTATAGAAGGATTTCTAAACTTCTGAATGTTCCAGTAAGCACTGTTGGGGCCATAATCTGGAAGTGGAAAGAACATCATTTCACCATAAACCAGCCACGACCTGGTGCTCCTCACAAGATTTCTGACAAAGGAGTGAAAATAAGTATTAGAAGAATTGTCCAAAAGCCAAAGACTGTTTGTAGAGAGCTTGAGAAAGACCTGAAATTAGCTGGTATAATTTTTTTCAAAGAAAACAATAAGTAACGCACTCAACCGCCATGGCCTGTATGCCCACTCACCACGCAAGACTCCATTGCTGAAGAAAAAGCATGTGGGAGCTCGTTTAATGTTTGCTGCAAAACATTTAGACAAGCCTGTGAAATACTGGGAGAATATAGTGTGGTCAGATGACCCCAAAATTGAACTCTTTGGATGCCATAATACACACCATGTTTGGAGGTCAAATGGCACTGCACATCACCCCAAAAACACCCCCATACCAACAAAGATGTTTGGAGGTGGAAACATCATGGTGTGGGGCTGTTTTTCAGCATACGGTACTGGCAAACGTCATGTCATTGAAGGAAGGACGAATGGAAAAAATGTACCAATACATTCTTGAGAAAAATCTGCTGCCATCTACCAGGATGATGGATATGAAACGAAGGTGGACATTTTAGCAAGACAATAATCCCAAACACAAAGCTAAGGAAACTCTCAATTGGTCTCAAATGGCCCAGCCAATCACTTGACTTGAATCCAATAGAAAATCTATGGAAAGGACTAAAGATCCCAGTTCATAGAAGAGGCCCACGGAACCTTCAAGATTTGAAGACTGTTAGTGTGGAAGAACGGGCCAAAATCACACCTGAGCAATGAATGCGACTAGTTTCTCCACACATGAGGTGTCTTGAAGCTGTCGTTACCAACAAAGAATTTTGTACGAAGTCTTAAATACATTTTAGGTAGCATGTTCAATGTGTTCAATACTTATCTTACCAGCTTTATATATACACACAGTACTGTGCTAAGGTCTTAGGCAGGAGAGGGAATGTTAATAGTTAATTTTTATCAATTTACAAAATGGAAAGTCAATAAACAGAAGAGAAATCCAAATCAAATCAATATACAGCATGGGGTGACCACCCTTTGCCTTCAAAACAGCATCAATCCTTCTAGGTACACTTGCACATAGTTTTTAAGGGAACTGGGCAGGTAGGGTGTTCCACATATCCTTCTCTCGTAATCCCTGATAGACTCAATGATGTTAAGATCAGGGCTCTGTGGGGGCCAAACCATCACTTTCAGGTCTCCTTGTTCTTGCCTACACTGAAAATAGTTTGTAATAAAATTGGCTGTTTGTTTGGGTTCATTGTCCTGCTGCAGAATAAATTTCAGCCCAATCACATGCCTCCCTGGTGGTATGACATGATGGAGAAGTATCTGCCGGTATTTCCCTGCAGTAAGGACACCATTGATCCTGACCAAGTCTCCAACTCCATTTGCAGAAATGCAGCCCCAAGATGTTTGGAACAACCTACCTGCTGAGTTCCTTCAAAAACTATGTGCAAGTGTACCTTGAAGAATTGATGCTGTTTTAAAGGCAAAGGGTGTTCACGACAAATCTTGATTTGATTTGAATTTGTCTATTGTTTATTGACTTTCCATTTTGTTAATTGATAAAAATAAACTATCAACACTTCAATTTCTAAAAGCATTCTTAATATTCAGCATTTTTTCACACCTGCCTAGAACTTCTGCAGTGCTGTGTATGTATACTGTAACGTATATATATATAAAAAATCATCTATGGGCTGCCTAAGAGGAGGTCCTAAAGGCAGCCTCTGTATTATTTATTAAAAGAAGGATTGGAATTATTAAAACCATTAATAAGCAACAAAATATTTATGCCAATAAGAGAAAGTACAGTGCTGCTCAATAAATCCTATTTTAGAACATCAAACCAATCAAGAATGCACACCAATTGCAGGTACAGATGATTTTGATTTAAATCTTGAGATGTACAAAAACAATATAGTACCAAGGACATAGAAACCATAATGGTATTGTATAACTTGAGATACATAAAAAATCATTACATGAGTAATAAACAACAAGGAACTTGGCATATACAGAAAGTGAGTAGTTAAAGCAATATTAATCCCCGTCTTTATTTTTACCTGTTGAGGTGGCCATTCCCTTACCACAGTGGTTCTCCTCAGTCCTCAAGAACCCCAACGGGCCATGTTTTCAGTTTTTCCGTTACTTTGCACAGCTGTTCTAAATAAATATCAATGACATGGTATTGATAGCTATTTTATCTAAGGGAAGTTCCCAAAACATGGCCAGTTGGGAGTACTTGAGGACTGAGGTTGAGAACCACTACTTTACCATACCAAACTGTCCAGCAAAAGTGCCAGTTAGAGGGTTTTGCAATGACAGTTATTCTTATAATGATCATCTTTTATCCATTTATGTAGTAGTGATTTCCATCTAAATATTCAGGGGCATCTAACACTACCCTTTCCCCAGACAGGCAATGCTGCTGAATATAAATATTACACCTCCACTGTACCCACCCTACGACAGAAAGTATGATACTGGTTTGCTCACCAAGCGAAAACAAACAAAAAAAGAAAACAAATGCAGCCACCACATTTAGGGAATCATAAGCTGCAATGCATAACATTTTAATTTTAGGTTTAATACTGCTTTAATTGATTTAAGGAAGACAGCTCAAATGTAGAGAACTAGCATTCAAACACATATCTATAGAAGTGAATCACTTTCAAAATAAGAGCCGGGAGATGGAGACTGCATGGATCATTACAGAAGACTGTAACAGTACCAAGTAACTTACTATGGATGGTTTTAGAATTTAGCAATAATAGAATCCACACTCATTAGCATACATACAGCTAAATCGAAAAGCAGACACAGTGAAGTGAGTACAGAGATTCTAGAGATGTAGATCCTGTATTTTCCCAGTACAGTTTTCCTTTTCAACTCTTCAAAAACACAATGCAACTGTGCCAGGAAAAGGACTAGTTAAAGTGGAACTTTAGTGAAAAAAATGGTGAAGAGGCAGGGTTTTTCTCTTCTGCATTAAAGTTTCTTACCTCGTTATACAATTTCAGCATCTGCCAAGGTGAATGAACTCCTGCACAAGGGTGAAGTCATCTCGGCTTGGCCAACCAAAGCGACCAAATATGTCATTGGCTGGTGAGGGAAAAATGTTTTTTTTCGCAATTTTTCAGTTTTTTTTTCAAAAACTAGTTTTTGTGTTAAACACCCTCTGTTTCCCCACTCCAAAATGGGCATAACAACATCAAAACACAGCATTAGTCTTTCAATGCTCTTTTCTATAGGGCTTTGTCATTTGGTCTCTTGCATGCTCCAGAGTCACTGCAAATGTCATAAGCATGAGGTTAGGCATTTGACAGGGCAATAGCAGTTCAACCTGGGGACAACCAACTCTTAAACTGTCCATTGATAGGTCACTTATTTCATTCAATGAAAACATGAAAAAAAAAAAGAAAATTCCTACAGCCGTTAAGTGAGGTTGATGGATGACCCCCAGAACCCCCCCCCCCCCCAACAGGACATTGTATTCTGATAGCAGGACTCCCCTAATCAGGAAAGGTTTTCCAACATTCCTGTTCTCCGATAGAAGTTAATGTAACATATGCCTACACGTGAATCAAAGATTAGTCTATCCCTACTGAACCTGCCAAATCTATGGCCGGCTTTAGATTAAATGTTTAGGCTCTGACAAAGCAGGTCAAATAAATGAAAAGAGGCAGCTATCTGTCACAGACAAGACTGCACATTGGTCTTTTTTACCCAAGGATCACACCTATGTGTTTTACAGTCCATTTAACATGGTTTCCTATGGTACAAGTTCAAATCTATGCGTTTTGCAAACAGTGCATTTTTGGAAAGGGTTGGGGACATTTTTCCGCGTTTTGCGTGTAATAGACTTCAATGGATAAATGTATACAATTAAGTATTGCGTTTAGGACTAATGTGGGTCACTAATGTGTCCCCTTGTTAAGCTGCTGCCCTCCAGTGAATTCCTCCTCAAGGGAAGAATGAAAGCTTACATGTAAAAAATAACTGGACACTGGCGCTGCTTGGCAAAACCAATAGATCTAAAAGGATAAATATTAAATTAAATTAAATCCGCAATAAAACTTCTGAAATTTTTGTATACAGAACACCATTCAACTTCATAGAGTGCATGGAGTGGAGTATATTCATAAGGATTTGTGAATAAGTGCAAAATCAAAAATGTGCAAATGAATGATGATATATATGTGCAATATGCATTAGTAATAAAAAAATATACAAAAATATATACAAAATATAAACTCCTAGGCTCAAAGTGAAAGTCCTCCTGAAGTGCGGAAGTTGAATGGTGTTCTGTATACAAAAATTTCAGAAGTTTTATTGCGGATTTAATTTAATTTAATATTTATCCTTTTAGATCTATTGGTTTTGCCAAGCAGCGCCAGTGT
>BLSH010196346.1:893066-906343 GCA_018402905.1 Glandirana rugosa | reverse complement strand
CCTTTAGAGCCCCCTTTCCAGCAGGTGTCCCCTTTAGAACCCCCTTTCCAGCAGGTGTCCCCTTTAGAGCCCCCTTCTAGCAGGTGTCCCCTTTAGAGCCCCCTTCCCAGCAGGTGTCCCCTTTAGAGCCCCTTTACCAGCAGGTGTCCCCTTTAAAGCCCGATTTCCAGCAGGTGTCCCCTTTAGAGCCCCATTTCCAGCAGGTGTCCCCTTTAGAGCCCCCTTTCCAGCAGGTGTCCCCTTTAGAACCTCCATTTCCATCAAGTGTCCCCTTTAGAGCCCCCTCTGTCCCACTCTGTGCTCTGATGGCTCTCTGTCCCTCCTGCACTCTGCATTACTGCAGCTATGAGACTCTTATAGCTATGGTAATGCAGAGTGTATGGGAAACATCGGAGCACATTTTACAGTGCAGGGAGGGAGGCAGAGAGCCGCTGACCTTCGGATTGACTCGAGCCTCGTGTCTTCCTTCCTGGTGTGCACCATAATAGAACACTTCCTCCTTCTTCGGCTCCTTCCCGCTCTCTGCCCTCCTCCCCTTCTCCGCCCCCTAAGCCGGAACTACAGAGATACCATCGGGTATCCATGCGCGCTGAGTGTCAGCGACTCAGTGCGCATTAAGGAAGAGATTAAGGATGAGATTGGCAGTATACATCCGCCATAATCCCACGGAACCCTAGGTTTCCGCGCAACCCCGGTTGAGAATTACTGTTCTGCTGTATAGTCAACAACCCAATTGATTGATATGCCACACATGGGGAAATTGATTTTCATTGATAATTATGTTACAATCTTAACTTACAATTGCAAGTTATCAACCAAAATTTTCCAATCACTTGAAATCAAATCAGTTTGATCGTATCCAAGCAAAATAGAGTCAAAGGGGAAGTTATGGCTATTCCACAGTGTGCCATGTTGATAGCCCATGCCCTCTACAAATCACCCCTTGAAAAAAAAAACTGTAGTGTATATGGCTACCAGAAGGTATTTACTGAGCAAATTTCCCAGTATTTCCTTTATACCTAAAAGCCTTTTCAACTGTACAGTGTATTTTCAGATTCTTCAAACCATATAGAAATATTATATTATTGCCTTTATTAGATGCGGTGTTGAAAGTGTCCACCAGACATCACACTAAGGGGTACATTTATAAAGCAGTGAATCTGACATTCACCAAACATTCACTGAAGGTGAATCTTCTAGGTGCACATATTTTAAATAATAGTGAACATTTGGGGACAGTCACAATCTCTGATTTATAATGTGTTGGATGTAGTTAATTTAATTAGGAAGCAGAATGAATTGTGTTCACCATACTTATTATCTCAGTTTCCATCTCATTATCCTCCATAATGTATCCGCAGTGCTGCTCTTCCAAGGGCAATCTTGATGCTTATAATCCACCAGCCTATGGGGTGACCCTTGTCATGGCTGTCTATATGCCACTGCTGTTTACATTATCAAACCATGATAATTAATGAGTTATTTTTGCAACTTTTACAGAAATGTTATTTTTTTATCATAGCTTTATAACATAATTTTAAGATGATGGCAATGATTATTATTTTCATTCTCCCTCTATTAGTCATCTTCGCAACACTAATGTGATTAGTATCCCTGTTTGAAAAAATTCCATCCAAGAGATATCTTCATATGCATAAAGAATCCCACGATTAGGTAATGATAATGGGAAATCAAACACCTAGACCAGTGTTTCTCAACGTTTTTTCCTTCGGGGAACCCTTGGCAAAAAATTTGAGATCTTGGGGAACCCCTTCAAAAAAAATCAGATCTACAGCTCACAGAACATTGGATCTGATCAGTGGGCTGTAGATATAACAACAATAAAGAAACAGTATCAAATAATAGAACAAATATTGTAAAAACACTTACTTCCTTAATGTGAAACTTGGGCTTGCTTTTTCCTGCACAGGTGCTCAATTCTGGGTTGAACTTGAGATAAGCAGGTGTCCCCCTTAGAGCCCCCTTTCCAGCAGGTTTCCCCTTTAGAGCCTCCTTCCCAACAGGTGTCCCCTTTAGAGCCCCTTTCCCAGCAGGTATCCCCTTTAGAGCCCCCTTTCCAGCAGGTGTCCCCTTTAGAGCCACTTCCCAGCGGGTGTTCGCTTTAGAGCCCCCTTTCCAGCAGGTGTCCCCTTTAGAGCCTCCTTCCCAGCAGGTATTCCCTTTAGAGCCTCCTTTTCAACAGGTGTCCCCTTTGAAGCCCCCTTTCCTGCAGGTGTCCCCTTTAGGGCCCCCTCTCCAGCAGGTGTCCCCTTTAGAGCCCCCTTTCCAGCAGGTGTCCCCTTTACTCATATTAAAAAAGTAAAAACATTTTCTTTGTCAGAGCTGCTGCTTAAATACCCTTATGAAGAAGAGCTTGTGAACCCAGCACCTAATACTAAACACCACGTTCAAAACAAATAAATGAATAAAATTGTTGGCGAATGGAGATAAGTGAAGTACAGTAATCTATGCATATTATTAAAGATTTTGACTCAGGGATACATTCCCTCATTAAAGTGGAGTTCCACCCAACTTTATAAGGTGGTCTTAAACTAAAGACCACCCCTCCACTGCTCGTTTTTGTATATATATATATATATATATATATATATATACACATATATATTTTTTTCCTACCTTTTATGAAGTACAAAGTGTACTTCCATCCTAGCCGAGCCGCGGCAAAGTACGTCATTACCTCCTCTTGTGGCGAGCCGCCCTCCATATCCCCCTCTGCCTTCTAGAACCTGTGTGTCCCCCAGAAGACGAGGTGGCCATTCACAAAGCGCTGTGCGACTCGCGCATGCGCAGTATGAATCTGGCTGTGATCCCTAAAGGCCATCTGCATCCCACAATATACCCCTTTTCCCTCCCCCACCACGATTACATCTAGCACTATACGATCGGGACAATTATCACCGTTTTAGCTACTCCCACTATGGGTATGCAGGGCACAGTCCCCTGGTTCATCCATCGCCTAGAAAACCAGCCCCCACTCCTCCCCTTACTCCTCCCCCTCTCCTCTCATAAGTCCACTCAGCAAACAAGGGCGTAGGTCTGATGAAGGAGCCGCGCATGCTCTGAAACGCGTCACCGCCCATCTCCCTCCACTGACGACATCGGCCTCATGCATTCCAGCGTGAATCCGGAACCCAGGTCCCATCATTGTCTTCTCGCCCCTGCACGCCACTGGAGAACCATGACAGCTGCTGGATAGCTTCACCCGCTCTCCACTTGCAGACGGAAGAAGGGCAAGAACTCAACACAGGACTCTACACTATATGCTCGCTTAGATTCACCATCCTGTAACCCCTCCTGCGCCACACTAACTTGTCTATACCACACTTAGAGGCGCTTGTCTCTATTTCTCTTCTCTCTCTAGAGGTACTTCTCCTCCATCCAGAGGACGGATAAGGAACTCCCATAGGGCTTCATATTAAACGCCCATTGTATCTATTATCTTGTAAGTGTTTCCCTTTGACAAAGTCTTATCAGACGAAACGTACATCAGGGAAGGACGCGCTAACGATATCCCCCTATGATCAGGTCCGATACGATCAGACGTGACACGATCGGACGTGTGAATGCAGATACGATCGGTCTTGTGAGTGCTGGCCAGCACAATTTTACATTGCTGTTTTCTCATTGATGTCATGTAAGTGCAATATTTTATTTTAATAAATATACCTTAGTGTTACTGGATTACACTATTGGCCTTTTTTACATTCCTCTGGGTATCCACTGCGGTTTTATCCTCAGCACCAAACGCTTCCAGTTGGAACTCCTGCAGTGCGAATAGGACCCTACATCCCCACAGAGAGACCCTGGCAGGGTTGAAAGCCAAAGGCGATTTTACCAGCTGCATCTGGTAAGCACATAAACTGTCTGGTGACGGATTCATACTGCATGTGGTGCTGTCTAAAACGTTGGGTGTCTCCTTTTTTCACTCTGCGCCTGGTTTGGCGGTATCTTCATCTACTTTTTTGGCAAAGACTGTTTTATTGCCCAATGTTCACCAGAGACATTTATCAGTCATCTCTATAGACTACCTTTTCGCTTTTTATTTAATGATTGTATTTATGTATTAGAGCAACAGCGCTGTTTAGCTCCACTTGCACCATAGCCTGGAAGGGTGTTTGCCTATTCTTGTTCCATTGAATACTATTTAGCGCTGCTCAAGGAGTTTGACGAATTATTTATCTTTTGTTGTGAGATAGAGCAGCAGCTCATGCCCTCTGATGCAGTATTAACATTTTACCTTTAGCGCAGTATTTTTACACCATTTACAAGTGTTTTTAACCCTTTGCATGCTGTATTAAATCTGAACTTACTGCACTTAGAGGCGCCTTTTCTTTTTTTCACAAAGCCTGAAGGCTCCACTGTCGGTTTCCCTTAGTTGTAATGGCGGCGCCTCCAGCCGAGCCGGTGGACGAATCAGCCTCGGGGGGCCGACATTGCGGGCTCCCTGGACAGGTGAGTGTCCTTATTAAAAGTCAGCCGCTACAGTACTTGTAGCGGCTGACTTTTAAAAAAACTTTTTTGAGGCTGAAACTAAATTTCTTATAGAGGTTAGGGCCGGGGTGTTTGCCCATCTCTTCTAAATGCCTTTCTCCTGGTAGGAGAAAAGCAGCATCAAAAATGCACCTAAAGCCACATTTTTATAAACGCATTTAGGCACGTCAAGCGCTTGAGAGTACATTCATTTTATTGTGACCCAAGGCAACTTACTTTTAAATGACTAAACTCAGAAGAGCAGAGCGAAATGCTTTAGGGGCGTGGCTGGAGTCCAGGCTGAGGTTGCCACTCTTACACCGATTCTAGGGACTACATAGACGTGTGGTTACAGGGAGCCCCCCTCTTTAGTTATCATTCATGCCATTGGCCAGAATAATCATTTATTCTGGCCATTGAAATAAATGAACGGTCAAGTGTTAACACACGTTTACACATGTTTACACTCATTTAGGTGTGTTGGGCATTTTTTTAGCAGCAAAACGCTCCTCTCCTGAACGCAGTGGCTGTAGTTTTTTTTCTTGCCTCTAAACACCCCTGCTTCGAAACGCTTGTAAACGCCTATGTGGGCATTTAAAGTCAAGCATCAATAAAATTGATGTTTTTGATGCCCAACTTGCATGAGGCCTAAATAGTATTAGCCATCAAATGACGCACATCTAATTCCCTTGGTTAGTGGAAATATAAGTTGCATCACTTAATACCCCTGAGTGCCATGAAAACACTACTTTCTGTACCTCTAAGTACAAATGCAAATAACACATATCTCATCTGCATGGACTTGCACATAAATTGTCTCAAAGTCTCAGGCTAGAATAAAGGTCTCTAAAAAGAAAAAGGAACAGAAGGCGCACCAGCCTAGCGCATTACCTTTGCAACACTTTAATAATGCAAGAAGTATAAAACAATACTCACAAACAAGTGGTAAAACCAAGCAAAATGTAAAGTCCACTACAAGTTCCATCCAGCAAGATCTGCTGGCCAGTAAGGTTTTGGAATAAAAAGTCCAAAGCAAACCTGATGCGTTTCGAGGGGTGTCCCCTCTTCTTCAGAGATAAGTTTGGAATGCAGGTGGATGATCTTTATTGGGTGACTATGGCCCACTAACTGTCCCATGTGGCCTTTGGTTTAGGACCCTCCCTCCTGTGGGAGGGCTGATGCAATCGATGCATACCATTGGATACACACATACATAGATAAATCCCCAATAGGAACATGTATCACAAACATTGTGTGCATATGCATAAACACTTCCACATATATATACATATACAGTATCTCACAAAAGTGAGTACACCCCTCACATTTTTGTAAATATTTTATTATATCTTTTCAAGTGACAACACTGAAGAAATGACACTTTGCTACAATGTAAAGTAGTGAGTGTACAGCTTGTATAACAGTGTAAATTTGCTGTCCCCTCAAAATAACTGAACACGCAGCCATTAATGTCTAAACCACTGGCAACAAAAGTGAGTACACCTCTAAGTGAAAATGTCCAAATTGGGCCTAATTAGCCATTTTCCCTCCCCGGTGTCATGTGACTCGTTAGTGCTACAAGGTATCTGGTGTGAATGGGGAGCAGGTGTGCTAAATTTGGTGTTATCACTCGCACTCTCTCATACTGGTCACTGGAAGTTCAACATGGCACCTCATGGCAAAGAACTCTCCGAGGATCTAAAAAAAGAATTGTTGCTCTACATAAAGATGGCCTAGGCTACAAGAAGATTGCCAAGACCCTGAAACTGAGCTGCAGTACAGTGGCAAAGACAATACAGCGGTTTAGCAGGACAGGTTCCACTCAGAACAGGCCTTGCCATGGTCGATCATAGGAGTTGAGTGCACGTGCCCAGCGTCATATACAGAGGTTGTCTTTGGGAAATAGACGTATGAGTGCTGCCAGCATTGCTGCAGAGGTTGAAGGTGTGGGGGTTCAGCCTGTCAGTGCTCAGACCATACGCCGCACATTGCATCAAATTGTTCTGTATGGCTGTCATCCCAGAAGGAAGCCTCTTCTAAAGATGATGCACAAGGAAGCCTGCAAACAGTTTGCTAAAGACAAACAGACAAAATACATGGATTACTGGAACCATGTCCTGTAGTCTGATGAGGCCAAGATAAACTTATTTGGTTCAGATGGTGTCAAGAGTGTGTGGCGGCAAGCAGGTGAGGAGTACAAAGACAAGTGTGTCTTGCCTACAGTCAAGCATGGTGGTGGGAGTGTCATGGTCTGGGGCTGCATGAGTGCTGCCGGGACTGGGGAGCTACAGTTCATTGCGGAAACTATGAATGCCAACATGTACTGTGACATACTGAAGCAGAACATGATCCCTTCCCTTTGGAGACTGGGCTGCAGAGCAGTATTCCAACATGATAACGACCCCAAACGCACCTCCAAGATGACCACTGCCTTGCTAAAGAAGCTGAGGTTAAAGGCGATGGACTGGCCAAGCATGTCTCCAGACCTAAACCATATTGAGCATCTGTGAGGCATCCTCAAAAGGAAGGTGAAGGAGTGCAATGTCTCTAACATCCACCAGCTCTGTGATGTCATCATGGAGGAGTGGAAGAGGACTCCATGGGCAACCTGTGAAGCTCTGGTGAACTCCATGCCCAAGAGGGTTAAGGCAGTGATGTAAAAAAAATGGTGGGCACACAAAATATTGACACTTTGGGCCCAATTTGGACATTTTCACTTAGGGGTGTACTCACTTTTGTTGCCAGCAGTTTAGACATTAATGGCTTTGTGTTATTTTGAGGGGACAGCAAATTTACACTGTTATACAAGCTGTACACTCACTACTTTACATTGTAGCAAAGTGTCATTACTGTATAACTCTATGCACAAACACCCAAGGAAAGTAGAGTCTCTGTAAAATGGTATGTATCGATTTCATCAGCCCTCCCACAGGAGGGAGGGTCCTAAACCAAAGATCAGGAGGAGCGCTGCCCGCCCATGACCTATATGGGGTAAGTGTGGGGCTGGATGACCTAACACCTGCCCTGTGCTACCAGCAGACCGGGGAGGGGGGTTGTTTGCTGCGGGTCTAGCGGAGACGGTGCCTGAGCATGTTGTATGATGTTATGGTGCAAGGGAACTGAGCGGAGCGGCCAGAGCCTTGTGTGCAAGTCTGAGAGTGGGACTGTCAGTGCTTCTTGGACTGGAGTGTACAGACTTGTTGTGTTGGTGAGATGTCATCATCATCTGAGCTGCTGCAAACCTCTGTCAGTGTCACTGTGAGAGTCCATTTCATGTGTGTGTGCGGCTGCCCATTCTAATTTCTTGCCCTCCTGAGTCCTGTTTCTGAGCTACTTACTTATTATATCGATGATAAAATAATATTTTTTTTTGTCTTAATACCTACCTTAAATCACATTGCCAACTGTATATTGTACTTGTTTTAGCCTAAATACTGAAATTTGCACTTTAAACTGTAATTTTGTAACTTTTGGAAATGTCAGTAAAAACTCTGCGGTGCCAGTAAATTTTGGATCTCGTGCCAGTAAATTTCAGTCTGGTAGGATGGCAACTCTGTTGCCAGCTGCTATAGTGTATTTAAAGTCCTGTTTTACCAGCTGCCTTTTATAAACAGGCTCTGGAAGATAGGTGGTTATTGACTACTTATAAGTTCAATGAACCTTGACAGAGTCTAATGTTTTAATTCAGGGCAGACCTGACCCATAATCTCACAGTGAAAAAGAAAATCAATGAAATACAGTCATTGTTCTTAACAGGAAGCACAGGCTACATATGTAATGAGCAAATATGGCTGCTCACCTGCACATACTCTATAAATCTATAAACAATTTTAAATGTATTAAAACCCCACTCCATGCTGCTATGACATTTACCCATGTAGTGGTTCTACCTCCACACTGTATGGGTTAAATTAATGTTTTGTCTATGGGATACTGAAAAAGGTGAATTACTTCAAAGCTTCCTCCGGTCCCTCGAAGCCTCTTCTCTTCTCCGCTTGACCAGTCACAGCTCTTTGCTGTCATCACATACAAGACCAGCATCCTTTGAGTGTTGGAAGAAGAAAGCATAAAGTGAGTAAGTCACCTTTCAGCATCCTCTAAACCCATGGTGCCCAACATCCAACCATTTGCCAGTTATTGTGTGGCACTCAAGTCCCTGCAGACCATAGTCTGTGTTTTACTTAACCAAGGTGCTTACTCAGGCCAGTGAAGAAAAGTTTCCTTTAGACTGGCTTCTGCTAGGTAAATGGCTTGTTTCATTTATTCCACACTATCCTACTTTTTCTTTTTTGTCCATCCCTTTTCTCATTTTTTTTTAGACTTTAACTTCAGTCATTTGCAATGAATCTTTCTGTGACAAGTCATTTTTAAGGGGGCTCTAGGGAGCACAGAAGTGGACGTATTGATTTCAGAAGAGGTTGTAAGAGAAGTGATTTCTTACAGTCTCATATAAACTATAAGTATCTTCTGCAAGCATGTCCCTCGTCTCCAACAATTTGTATATAGGGATGAGCCAACCTGCCCTGGGTTCAGCGTAATTTAACCACTTGCCAACCGCCTTGCGTACATTTACTGCGGTAATTTGGCTCTGATGTGCAGATCGCCTTCTATAAACAGCGATCCGTGCAGCCCCAGTTGCCCTGCATGAGTGTGGCCGCGGGTCAGGCGGACTCGATGTCCGCCGGCGACCCGCGATCGCCTTCTACAGAGGGAGAATGGGGAACTGCCGATGTAAACACGGCGGTTCCCCGTTCTGTTAGGGGACATGATAGTGATCTACTGATCCCTGTCATTGGGATCAGTTAGATCTGTCATGCCCCTGCCAGCCCAGCCCCCCTACAGTTAGAACACAGTGAGGGAACACAGTTAATCCCTTGATCGCCCCCTTAGTGTTAACCCCTTCCCTGCCAGTGACATTTATACAGTAATCAGTGGCTATTTTTAGATCTGATCACTGTATAAATGTCAGTGGTCCAAAAAAAGTGTCAAAAATGTCGGAACTGTCCACCGCAATATCGCAGTCCTGATAAAAATCACAGATCGCCGCCATTACCAGTAAAAAAATAAAATAATGATAATAAAAACGCCATAAATTAATTCTCATGGTTTGTAAATGCGGCAACTTTTGCGCAAAACAATCGATAAACGTTTTTTGTGATTTTATTTATCAAAAATATGAGGAAGAATATATTAGTCTAAACTGATGAACAAATTTGTTTTTTTATATATATATTTTTTTGGATATGTATTATAGCAAAAAGTAAAAAATATTGTTTTTTTATCAAAATTGTCGCTCTATTTTTGTTTATAGCGCGAAAAATAAAAACCGCAAAGGGGATCAAATACCACCAAAAGAAAGCTTTATTTGTAGAAAAAAAAAAGGACATGAATTTCGTTTGGATACAAGGTCGCGCGACTGCGCAATTGTCAGTTAAAGCGACGCAGTGCCGAATCGCAAAAAGTGCTCTGGTCAGAAAGGGGGTAAATCCTTCTGGGGCTGAAGTGGTTAAAGGAGTCTTCCAAACCCAAATCCCATTGAAATCAATGGGGGCCGAAACTGTCAAATTAAAAACGCTCATTTTCTGGGCTAATAGGCATTTTCTTTGTAAAATTACATTTAGCAGGGAGCAGTGATTTTTTTAAGACAGCAATACATTTTGTTTTAGCACATCCTACAGAAAAGATAAAAAAAAAATAAGTAGAGTCCCGCCTAAAACACATACAAGACTTTTTGAGTCTGGCATGGTTTTTAACTTTCAATAGATTTTTATTGATGAAAAGAAATATCAATACATAGCAGGAACAGTACATAGGTATATCTCTAGTCTTGAGAGGAACTGAACCATAGACGAACCTAATTCTTGTAATTGATATACAAAATATGTTGAGAAATAACAATAGCTAACCCAGTCATCACTGCAAGCGAAGACCCTGTCCGGCTGTCAGGGGGATCGCGTAGGGCGCAGCCCCAGCCCCCTGGCCCAGCACCCCAAATGGGAACCTGCTGTGCCGAGACCCAGGGACCAAGTCTGTCCCGCCCACCCCAGGTAGAGGTAGGCCTGTTTAGACCCCAAACCGCCCGCCAAAGATCGCCACTCTCCAGAGGGAGAGACGATCTTTACGTATGGAAGCAAGTGCTCCCCTCGCTGTAGGCAGCAGGGCTGTCTAGGCCCACAGGAGCAGTACTTGCAGGTGAAAAAAAAATAAAAATTCATTAGCTACGTATCGCTCATAATAGTTAACATTGCAACTAGAAAATGACCCAAAGTGTATATTAATGACTCACCCTGAGGGCCTAACCTCCTTAAGGGAGAAAGAAAGGAACCTGTAGGCTATGGCCACAGTCCAAATGCTCTGCAGAGTCTGTATCCCATTGATAAGCATGTCTAAAAAATTGGAGAAGAAGAGTAGAGAAGTAAGAGAAGGAGTGGTTAGACAGAAGAAGAGAGGGGGGAGAGGATAGCGGGGGGGATAAGGACAGGGGGGAGCGGTGGTGTCAGAGAAAGATAAAGCCCAATGCCAGAGTCAGAGTCCCCGGCCATCTCAGACTGGGTTATACCCGGACCGTGTAGGCAAGCCAAGGTTCCCAGATTGCATCATGTTTCTCCTCTGTGTCCATAAGAATGCTGGCTATTTTCTCCTGTGTCATTATCCATGATATTTTTCTCTTTGTCTGGAGAAAAGAGACAGAGGGTCGTTTCCAGGCTCTAGCGATGGATAACTTGGTGCCCGACAGTATAAAGGAGATGAGGTGTTTGCATAATTTCGGTATGTCCCGGCCCATCATATTTAGAAGCGCCAACTGGGGCGAGTTTGAGAGGCCCGTAACTTTCCTGATAAGGTGGAAAATTTTATTCCACAGGCCCCTAATCCTGGGGCATTCCCACCATATGTGGATCATGGATCCGATCGAGCCACATTGACGGAAACACAGGGGGGAAGAGTTGGGAAAAATCCTGGCGAGCCTGAGGGGCACCAGGTACCATCTGGTTAGGACCTTCAAATTTGCCTCAACAATGGCGGTATTACAAAAGCCCTTTGTGGAGGCCTTGAAGGCTCCAAACCAAGTCTCCTGTTTCAGTTCCATGCCCAGCTCCTCCTCCCAATCCCTCATATATTTAGTTTTGCCAGAAGAGGAGGCTAAGGAGCGATAGATAACCGATATGCCTCCCCTCTGCTCCACAGGCTGACCACACCATTGTTCATAAGCTGATAGCGTTGGAGGAAAGTTGTCTCTCCTGCATAGAGACCTGATAAAGTGAGTGATTTGTAGGAGCCTAAATCTTTCCGTGCTAGGCATGTCTAGTTTACTGGTGCAATATGTTGCGGAGAGGGGGCCCTTGGGATTGACAAAGTGTCCAATTCTGTATAGGCCTTTGTCCAGCCACCAGCGAAAAGCCAGAATAGCAAAAAGCGGATTGTGGAATAGGTGAGAAAGCGGTTGCCAAGAGGACACTAGAGTGGGGGAAGATTTGATACTGTCCCAGAGGGAGAAGGAGTGTGACAGGGTGGGAGCTAGTATCGGAGGTCTTGCCTTAGGGGGACGCCATAGTAAGAAATCGATGGTGTGATTGGGGATGGCAAGCCTCTCCATCCGAGCCCAATCAGGGAGGGAATTCTTAAAGTAAACGGACGAAAGTTGGGCTAATTGCGCCGCTTGGTAGTACCAGGTGAGGTTGGGTAGGTTAAGCCCTCCTTGTTCTTTGGGCCTAAACAGTGTGTCTTTGTTGAGTCTGTGTCCCTTGTTACCCCAGATAAAGCGAATGACCTTGGATTGAAGCTTCTTCAGGGGAGCCCTGGGTATCGAAATGGGCAAGGACCGAAAGAGATACAAAAGTCTAGGGAGGAGATTCATCTTAACAGAATTGACGCTCCCTAGCCAAGAGATCCTCAGCTTTTCCCATTCCTTCAATTCCACTGACAACTTGTTAAACATGGGGGGGAAATTTGCTGCATAGAGGTTGGCTATGGAAGGCGTTAATTGCACCCCTAGATACGGGAGTGATGTAGGGTCCCAGCGGAAGCGGAAATTGTGTTTAATAGGATTAACTAAATGATCTGGTAGGTTAATGTTAAGGGCTACCGATTTGGAGTAGTTCACCCTCAGTCCTGAGGCACTGCCAAATTCGTCCAGGATCCTGCAAATCACCAGTAAAGAGACATGAGGATCCGTGATGAACAGCAAAACATCATCCGCATACAGGGCACATTTATGAGTCTGATCACCACAAGAGACCCCATGGAAGTCTGGGTTATCCCTAAGTGAGATAGCTAGTACCTCTATGACTAGGGCAAATAACAGGGGGGAAAGTGGGCAGCCCTGCCGTGTGCCTGACCTAATTGGGAAAGTAGGGGAGTGGAAGCCCTGCAGTTTAATTTTAGCTTCAGGTGAGGAGTAAAGGGCGCTAATTCGGGAAATGAGGAGTGGACTTCGATTTTAATTTGACGTCCCGAAGGTGAGGGGATGAAAGGGTTAATCCAGTCCGTGTGCCGTCCCGACGGGTGAAAGGGGGGACAATAAACGGGATCAGTATCTCCATGATCGATAGAGTGAATCCCTATTGGGTCTGAAGGTACCCCAGAGAACACCACTAGTCTGAGTATTTACACGGGACATACGCCTACTACAAAACGACAAGTAGTGCCTAGGAGTACAGAGAAATGACCACTAAACGTCCTAGGACCTGCTTAAACCGTCACGGAGTCCTGACTCCCACTTGATGAGGTTTAGCCATCGGGAATTGTAATTGGATGGTCTAGTAAATCAATTAGGATAATTTGTGTTA
>BLSH010196346.1:861381-877595 GCA_018402905.1 Glandirana rugosa | reverse complement strand
GGAATTATCCCAAAAACTATTGTTGCGCTGGTACTTGACCCCTGGCAAAATTGCCCGATTCAAAGGTAAACCCTCAGATAAATGTTGGCGAGAGTGCGGCCAAAAAGGGGATCTTCTCCACATATTTTGGAGCTGTCCCAAGTTAACCTCCTTCTGGCAAGAAATTGAATCACTAACAACAAAAATAACAGGCAAACACATCACAATTGGCCCAGGTTTAGCGCTGTTAAATCTAGACTCAGAAGTCATTCCCTCAGGCACGAAATACTCAACACTACAACTTCTCATGGCAGCTAGACTCACAATTGCCAGACATTGGAAAGACCCCAACCCCCCGAACATACAAGAAACTATAGAAATGACAAACACTCACTGTACCTATGAACTTCTATTAGCTTCGGCTAACGGAAAATTTCACAAAGCATCATTAAGTTGGAAACCTTGGAAGGCTAGATAATAAAAAATAAAAAGGGCGAACCGAGTCACCACCAACTGGCGAATTCCCTTTCATGATAGGCTGGGGACTGCCCCCTACTCACAGGACACAGTTTGTTCCCCTGTGGGGTGTCCGGTGAGGGGGGAATGCCCCTAGTCCCTCGGAAAGCCCTAATACCCACATGAACATACGGCCACAATGCCAATAACCTTGACCACAGTATCACCATTAGGTATCGCTTGACCAATCTATTTGTTTATCCCTACTGTGCTGTTGCAGTAGCCACCACCCAGCTTAACACCAAAGTTATGATCCTGATATTCTTAAGCAGATTTGTATCTAGAAATAATTTAATTTGCTAGACTTAACTGTATCTTACTTAATTGTATCTTACTTGAGCCGGGGAATGCCCAGAGGCTCTGTTCTGTATCGTTTCTTACAAAACCAAATAAATACTATTGGAATGAAAAATCTCCTGCTATTGCGAATTGGATGCGGGTTCCCCGCAACCAATTCGCAATGGTGTGAACCCAGCCTAAGCCTCTGCTGCCTCCATATACTCCTAGGAACAAGCGGTGCCAGCCACCATGGTGTACGGCGGCTCTATTCATACTCAGGGCCTCCTCCAAGATGGCGATGGTTCCTCCTCCATGCCGCGCACACCTAAACAATCCCGGCCAGTGACTGCTAATGATGGTGAGTCAGACACAGACTTCGGGGTAAACCCTTTAGCCCTCCAATATGACAGTCCACAGCCTGACTTCATTCGCCAGTTTGAGATGATGCTGACAAAAGCCCTGAAACACACCTCTGACACCATCACAGAGAAGCTGACCCATGAAATCAGGGATCTAGGCAGGCGTACCTCAGAGCTGAACACAGGGTGATGACCTTGAAATCCTCACTAACAATCACTCTGATGGTCTGGAAGCATTGCGTGAAGAAAATTTCACACTGCAGTCCCGTCTCGAGGACTTTGGGAATAGGGCCTGGCATTCTAATCTACACATACATGGCATTCCAGAGACTGTGAATGTTCTACAGTCCACCATTATTGCGCTCTTTCAGGAACTGGCTCTATCTATACCCATTGAGTACCTGGAAATGAGTAGGATCCACAGAACCCTGGCCCCATGAAATAGTAGTGAACTTGCACTTTTTTCATACCAAGGAGCAATTGCTGATAGCCTCACATCACAAGGAGTCACTAATATTTCAAGGATACCTGTCAGGAAAAGTCTCACCAGCTGGTCCATGGGCTGCAGTTCCAGTATCCACCAGTGGGTGTCAGTAAAGGGCTCACCTGTTGGTGGCACTGTGGTACCTGGATCCATGGGCTGCAGCTCCAGTGTCCACCAGCAGGTGTCTCCCAGCAACCAGAAGCTATTTAAACCCTGTCTGCCATGTGCTGAGTGCCTTGGTGTTGGTCTCCATGTACCCCTGACCTGTGATCCTGTATCTGTTCCTGGACCTCTGTCTTTCAGCCTGATCCCTTCCCACCTGCCCTTTCCATTATCTGTTCCCTGTTCCTGCCCTGTCTTGCCCCCAGCTCCCTCTGACTGATCTCCTGTGTATGACCCTGGCTTGGCATTTCCCTATCCGCTGTATATACTTTGTTTAGGCAGTTGTTCTTTGTGTGTCACTATTTTGTCATTTTGCTTGTTTTATACCGTTTGCTATGCTGGAGGTGCGTTTACATCTTTATCCACTTATCTTTTAAATAAATTATATTATTTTACAATACTTATGCCTGGCATTCTCTGTTGCAGTTTACACATCTCTGGTCACACCAGTTGCTGACATAACACCAAGGCCAGTCCTGACCAGAAGTGACTGCACAGGGAAGCCATTTTGGCTCCGCTGTTGTTTGTGGCAAGATGCAGGTTGTATACTTTTCCTTGCTGATGACAGAGGAGAAAGAGTATTGCCACCAGATACTGAAGGAGTGGTCTAGTGATCAGCTGTTAGAATGCATTCATCTAGCTCATTCCCTAGTTGATCAGGGCAGTATGTTGTTTGGTGACGTTCAGCCATTAATTCAAGTCTGTGCAGAGTTGGCTTTGTCCAGTACTCCTAAAGGTAGTGATGACTTCCTTCCTCCCTTTAGTATGGCTCAGATAGAATCACTGGTTTGGTTATTTGAGAGTGACTTGGCTTATTTCTTTGAGTATTATTCAGCATGCTCTCATTAGGTGCTAGTGGAGTAGTGCAGTCTCTTGTCAGACAGGCAACATGTAAACTGAATTTTGTTCAGCCATTACTACAGGCTTGGTCAGATATGTTGCATTCAGCCACAGTCAACTTGAACCAACCCATTCCTGCTGTTAGACACCTGCCTTCTCAGATATCTCTCTCTCCATCATCCACAACAGCCACAGTTGCAGCCCAGTATACCCTGCTACCAACTATGTGTCAGTAGCCTGTTTCTACTTGCTGCACATACCCTGCCTTTAATCCATTGACAAATAGCTGTATTACCTACGGCAACCCCACAGAAATCTTCCTTAGCAACTGCTCCCTCTTTCTCACCATCCCTCAGCTTTTTGCTTCCATCAGCTGCACCCTCTGCTCGCAACCCTGCGTCCACATGCAGAACCTTGGTGACTAAACCAAAAAAGAAACGGAAGTCTTTTCCAACTTGCACCATCATGCCACTATCCCAATCTGCCTCCACACCAGCCAATCTGCTCCAGCCTGCCTCCACACCAGCCGATCTGCTCCAGCCTGCCTCCACACAAGCCAATCTGCTCCAGCCTGCCTCCACACCAGCCAATCTGCTCCAGCCTGCCTCCACACCAGCCGATCTGCTCCAGCCTGCCGCCTTACCAGCCAATCTGCTCCAGCCTGTCTCCACACCAGCCGATCTGCTCCAGCCGCCTGCCTGTAAGAACCATCCCGGGCCAATGGTTCGCCTATGCGTGGGCACACGTAGCGCATGGCCATGCTCTGGCAATGGCGCCAATAGCGGCCATTTAAGCTGACAGCACCAGGAAGCAAGTGCTGTCCATTCTACAGCGTTCCCGTGATCTGTGACCCCCATGATTACTCTGAGAGGCCTTCCTGTACCTGTGACCCCGGCTTTACTTGGACTTTGTTGCTTTCTGCCTGCCCTGACCCCCGGCCTGTCTACGACTACTCTTTTGCCTGATCCTTCTGTACCTTTGCTGCCCGCACGTTGCCAACCTTGCTTGCACCCGATCACCTGCCTGCCTGCTCCATCTGTATCACATAGCCAGTCTGTTACCGACCTGGACTGTGCCACCATTCTTCTGCTTAGCATGAGCTCCAGTGGTCCTTCACATACCACCAAGTGACCCAGTCCAACCCTCGTGCCTCCTTGTGCTCCTGTACTCCCTGTCTGCACTACCAGGGGTTCTTGAACCAGGGCCGCAAGAGAGTTGATCCCCTGCATAAGTCAGACTCGTCCACCAGGTATGTGACAACAATGGACAGCCATGTCCGAGTCTGCGCAGGGGACCTCTCCTATGGATGAGCTGTGTGCACACCTTGCAGGACCCACCCAAGCCGTAAAGAACCTACAGGAGGGCTATAACCGCCTAGAAGGAAGAGTACAGGAACTTTCCATGCCAGCACCAGCCAGTCCCGGCCAGTCGGCCTCACGCACCATCTTGGCTTTCTCAAATGAACCCAAGGTGCCCATGCCAGAGCCGTTCTCAGTAGACCGCAGGAAGTTCCGGGCCTTCTGCAACTCCTGTGAACTGTATTTTGCCCTCAAGCCCCGGACCTTCTCGCTGCAATGTCTCGTGGGATTTGTGATCTCCCTCCTCCTAGAGGAGCCACAAGCCTGGGCACACCGCCTCCTGGAGCAGAAAGCCCCAGAGACCACCAGCCTGGACCGGTTCTTCCAGGCAATGCCTCAATTATATGAGGATCCCCACCACACCCGCCACGCTCTACAGCAAGGCCGCCGTCTAGCAGAGGAGTATGTGTCCGAATTCTGGTGCTGGAGCGCAGACACCACCTGGAATGATGCGGCCCTCTGCTATCAATTCTGGCTGGGTCTCTTGGAACCGCTCAAAGACGAGCTGGCCCACGTCGGGGTCCCACATACCCTAGACGCCTTGATCAATCTGGCCATCCAGATCGATCGTCGTCTGTGGAAACGCAGAGCTGAGAGATCCGCATGGCCTGCAAGTCTGACCTGGATGATGCCCAGGGTCCCTAGCTACCCAGCTCCTGGTCCAGCTGCCTCCTCCTCCATTCCAACAGACCACCAGGAACCCATGCAAATCTGGCTCCTTCGCCCGTCCTTAACGCCTGAAGAATGCCAGAGACGCGTGTCCCAGAACCTGTGCCTGTACTGCGGAGGCCCCGGGCACCTGGTGAGAAACTGTCTCGCCAAGGCCGGTAAGTGCACCTCCAATAACCATGAGGGACTGATGTACTTACCCAGTGATAAAGCTCACCTTGTACTTTCTTTTTTTCTGCAGCTTTCCGTCGGGACTATCCCAGTGCAGGCCATCCTTAACTCTGGTGCGTGCAGCTGCTTTGTTGACATCTCGGAATTTCTATTACAGTACACCATTGCATCCCCACTATTCCCGGTCATCCTAGGCCTCCCATGGCTCTGGACCCATAATCCCCAGATTAACTGGGCAACTGGCAAAGTGAGCTTCTCCTCTTCCTACTGTCTCCACCACTGTCGGCCACAGCCTCCGGGAAACCCCCCAGCCGTGCTCTGCCTGGACACTGACGTCGACCAGGAATCCCACTTGGCCATTCCCACACCTTACCATGAATTCTTATACACCTCCAGTAAAAAGGGGGCTGATGTCCTCCCACCGCACAGGGCCTACGATTGTCCGATCGACCGCCTACCGGGAGCTGAGGTCCCGTTCGGTTGGATCTTTCCCCTGTCTGAGGGGGAATCGTTTGCCCTCAAGGCGTACCTAGATGAAAATCTGGAGAAGGGCTTCATCAGACCATCCACCTCACCAGCAGGAACCGGTATCTTCTTTGTAGAGAAGAATGACCATTCTCTCCGGCCCTGCATTGACTACCGGGAGCTCAATCGGATCACCATCAAGAAGCAGTATCTGCCACCTTTGGTCCCAGAACTCTTCCAGAGACTAGGAACAGCAACTGTCTTCACCAAATTGGACTTAGGTGGGGCGTACAACCTTATCCGCATCCGTGAAGGGGATGAGTGAAAGACGGCCTTCCGGACACGGTTCGGGCACTATGAGTACCTTGTGATGCCCTTCGGACTGTGTAACACCCCTGGGACCTTCCAGCATTTGGTGAACGACATTTTCCAAGACTTCCTGGACCAGTTTGTAGTTGTCTACCTGGACGACATACTGATTTTCTCCCCTTCACTGGAAGAGCATCGCGGGCACGTAAAGAGCGTGCTTACCCACCTTAGATTACATGGCCTCTATGCCAAGACAGAAAAATGCGCCTTCGTGTGCGCCAGCATTTCATTTCTGGGATCAACATCTCCACCTCTGGAATCACCATGGACCCGCAGAAGGTCTCAGCCATCCTGAACTGGTCCGCTCCAGTTGGCAAAAAGGGAGTCCAGCTCTTCTTTGGGTTTGTAAATTTCTACCCGAACTAGATCAAGGGGTTTTCGGCAGTCATCACCCCAATAACCCAGCTCACCAATCAGGACTCACATTTCCGCTGGACTCCCGAAGCCCAAGAGGCCTTCTCCCAGCTCAAAAAACTGTTCACGTCTGCTCCTGTCCTCAAACACCCTGACCCTGCATTACTGTACATCTTAGAAGTGGACGCTTCTGAGACAGCAGTGGGAGCAGTCCTCTCACAGAGGCGAGGCCTAAAGGCTTCACTCCATCCCATTGCCTTCTTCTCCAGGAAACTGTTACCTCCAGAGAGGAATTATGATGTTGGTGACAGGGAACTGTTGGCAATTAAGTCGGCTCTAGAAGAGTGGCGGTACCTCCTGGAAGGAGCTTCACACCCCGTTATGGTCTTCACGGACCACAAAAACCTTGAGTACCTCCGAACGGCCAAGAGACTGAAACCCCGGCAGGCAAGGTGGGTACTGTTTTTCTCTTGGTTCCAGTTGCACATCACTTACAGGCCCGGGGCTAAGAATGTAAAGCCAGATGCACTGTCAAGGATGTTCCATGTCCCGAAGGACACGTCCCCGCTGGACACTATCCTCCCGGCCCACAGTTTCCTACTTACCCAAGAAGACCTTCTGACTCAGATCAGGAAATCCTTTACCGGCCTCAATGTGCCGCTGGATCCCCGACTCACACTAAAGGATGGGCTGTGGTGGTACGACAACCGATTGTACATCCCACAGGAACTATGTTCAGCAACCCTCGGACTCTGCCATGATATTAAAATGGCTGGGCACTTTAGTGGTCGCAAAAGTTAC
Source organism: Glandirana rugosa (assembly GCA_018402905.1). Taxonomy (NCBI): domain Eukaryota; kingdom Metazoa; phylum Chordata; class Amphibia; order Anura; family Ranidae; genus Glandirana; species Glandirana rugosa. Next base: position 870,789 of record BLSH010196346.1, on the reverse strand, counting down.
TCTCCCGCTCCTTCTGGTGGCCCCGGCTAAAGGAAGATTGCCAGAACTACATAAATGCTTGCCCTGTCTGTGCTAGAAACAAGACAGAGAAATCCAAGGCTTGGGGTCTGCTCAATCCATTGCCCATTCCGGAGCGACCATGGTCCCAGATCTCAATGGATTTCATAGTAGAGTTGCCGCCATCTGCAGGATTCAACATAATTCTGGTGGTCATGGACCATCTCACAAAGATGGCCCATTTCATACCTATGAAAGGCACTCCTTCAGCAGCCGAAACTGCAGAAATCTTTATAAGGGATGTGGTCCGCTTACACGGGATTCCTACCAACATCGTATCGGACCAAGGGGTGCAATTCACATCCCGTTTCTGGAGATCTCTTTGTACCACTTTGGAACTGAGTTGGCCTTCTCCTCTGCCTACCATCCACAGTCCAATGGTCAAATGGAGAGGACCAATCAGACCCTTGAACAATATCTGCAGTGCTATTCCTCTTACTCACAGGATGACTGGGTCTCTCTTCTACTGGTAGCCGAGTTCGCCCACTCTGCTACTAAGCAGTCTCCCTTCTGGGCGAACCTCGGCTACCATCCTACCTTCCTAGCTGATTTGGTTATGGAAAGCACCGTACCTGCTGTTCTGGACATTACACAGTTTCTGGGGAAAAACAACAAGCTCCTTCAGGAGACTCTCTCCCAAATTCAGGCCGCTAGCAAGAGGAATTTTCATAAGGGGAGACGGGGAGAACTGGATCTACAAGTTGGTCAGTGGGTCTGGTTGTCCACAAAAAATGTAAGACTTTCCTGTCCCTCTAAAAAAACTAGGACCGAGATACATAGGGCCGTTTCCCATTAAAAGGAAAATCAACAGAGTAGCCTATGAGCTAGACCTGCCGTCTTCTCTGCACATCCATTCAGTGTTCCATGTAAACCTACTCAAGCCAACAGTCAAGGATATCTTCCCTGAGCTTAGCATAGCACCCCCAGAACTGGTCTTGGTGGACGGAGAGGAGGAATTTGAGGTGGAAACCTTCCTTGACTGTAGGAAAAGAGGAGGCAGCACCAAATTCCTGGTCAAGTGGAAGGGCTATGGGCCCGAAGAGAGATCCTGGGAGCCAGAGGAAAATCTACATGTGGAAGAATTGATCCCGGCCTTCTGGAGAAGACACCTGACCAAGAGAGCCCGTTTGGGCATCTGGAGGCTTCCCCTTGGGGGGGGGCAAAGTAAGGAACCATCCCGGGTCATTGGTTCGCCTATGCGCGGAAGCACGTAGCGCGTGTGCACGCGCCCGTGCTCTTGTGCGTGCGCGTATGCACCGGCAATGGCGCCAATAGCGGCCATTTAAGCTGACAGCACCAGGAAGCAAGTGCGGTCTGTTCTACAGCATTAGATGAATAGATTATGGAGCGGTAAAAGATGCATATATAATACAAAAATAACAAGTCTTTTGGATTAAGCTTTCTGCCTTCAGACTTCTCTTATTATTCAAGTATACATAAAACAGTCCATTCTTAATTCGTTCCAGGTGTAGAAAGAGGGCACCGTGAAAGCAAGGTGAAGCTATAATCTCTGCAATAGGTGACATCAAAAGTGGCCCACCACCAGTCACTCCAGCCTCTCACCTTACAAATGTGACCTCCCAGAGGTCACATCACTTAAAAGCAAGCCTCCAATCTTCAATCATCCACCGTGGTTATTTTCATGAAGACCGCATCATATCCAGGAAGGAGCCGGCAGTGACGTCATCCTAAGATTACCCTGTGTGACTGGAACGCCAGTCCAACTGTAACCACGCTTTGTACTCTCAGCACCTAGAGATAGGTGCCAACACATGTGAGTGTTTTTATCATTTTGTTATTGAATTAAAATCGCAACAGAGAGCATTAGATCTGGTGTCTTTTTTCATATTCATGAAAATAACCACGGTGGATGATTGAAGATCTACAATCTATTCATCTAATAAGTAACAACAATAACAAGTGACCCAGTCCAACCCTCGTGCCCCCTTGTGCTTCTGAACTTCCTGTCTGCACTACCAGGGGTTCTTGAACCAGGGCCACAAGAGAGGTGATCCCCTGCATAAGTCAGACTCGTCCACCAGGTACGTGACACTGCCTCCACACCAGCCGATCTGTTCCAGCCTGCCTCCACACCAGCCGATTTGCTCCAGCCTGCCTCCACATCAGCCAATCTGCTTCAGTCTACCTCTCTGATTGCCAGTGGGGTTTGGCCTTTGTCTGACAGACCTGAACATGCTGCCCAGCCTACTGATCCTGTGCCCAATGCCTATCCTGCCGATCCTGTGCCCGCTATCCAGCCTGCTGTTCCTGTGCCCGCTGTTCATCCTCTGTTCCTGTGCTCACTGCCTATGCTGCTAATCCTGTGCCCGCTGCCTATGCTGCTGATTCTGTGCCTGCTGTCCAGTCTGCTGATCCTGTGCCTGCGGTCCAGCACGCTGTTCCGATGCCGGCTGTCCAGCCTGCTGTTCCGTTGCCCGCTGTCCAGCCTGCTGTTCTTGTGCCCGCTGTCCAGCCTGATGTTACAGTGCCTGCTGCCCAGTCTTATGATCTGGTGCCCACTGTCCAGTCTGATCCAGTGCCCGCTGTCCAGACTGATGTTCCAGTGTCCACTGTCCAGCCTGATGTTCCAGTGCCCACTGCCCAGTCTGATGATCCGGTGCCTGCTGTCCAGTCTGATCTGGTGCCCGTTGTCTAGCCTGATGTTCCAGTGCCTGCTGCCCAGTCTGATGATTCAGTGCCCGCTGTCCAGTCTAATGTTCCAGTGCCTGCTGTCCAACCTGATGTTCCGGTGCCCGCTGTCCACTCTGATGATCTGGTGCCCACTGTTCAGTCTAATGATCTGGTGCCCACTGTCCAGGCTGATGATCTGGTGCCCGTTGTCCAGCCTGATAGGCCTCTGCCCGCTGCCAAGCCTGATGTGCCTGTGCTCATTGCCCAGCTTGATGTGCCTCTGCTCACTGCCCAGCCTGATGTGCCTCTGCCCACTGCCCAGCCTGATGTGCCTCTGTCCGCTGCCCAGCCTGATGTGCCTCTGCCCACTGCCCAGCCTGATGTGCCTCTAACTGCTGCCCAGCCTGATGTGCCTCTGCCTGCTGCCTAGCCTGATGTGCCTCTGCCCGCTGCCCAGCCTGATGTGCCTCTGTCCACTGCCCAGCCTGATGTGCCTCTGCCCGCTGCCCAGCCTGATGTGCCTCTGCACGCTGCCCAGCCTGATGTGCCTCTGCCCACTGCCCAGCCTGATGTGTCTCTGCCCACTGCCCAGCCTGATGTGCCTCTGCCCGCTGTCCAGCGTGATGATCCAGTCCCTGATGCCCAGCCTGCCTCTGGATGTCTTGTGCCCAACAACCTGCCTGCCTCTGATGGTTCACTGCTCAATGACAAGTCTACCTTTGATGATCTTGCTAATCATCTCCCTACCACACAGCCGAGTTCTACTGACTATATGCAAGCTGCTCAGTTAGATTATTCTGCAAGGGCTAACTGTCCACCTGCTGCTGGGTCTGAAAGCTCTGAACCCTCACGTGCCTTATATGGGTTACCTGCTTGGCCAAAGATTCAGTTGACGTTTGCCTCGGTCGAGTCCCTCTGGCAGTGGGTTGCTCCTATGGCGCCCAAGCCGGGTGGTCCGGACATACCCTTGGTAACTAATGGCTGCATTTGCCTTCATGGCCCTGGTCGTGGTAAGCTCTTAGGGAATGGGAGAGTACGACCTGTACCTTGCCATGATCCGGGAGTGACTGCCACAGCTCCGGGTGTACTAGGAGACCCAGGTTGGGTAACCAGTGCCTCAGAAAGACCTAGTTGGCTTTTGATGTGCAGTGCAAGTCCTGGAAACCAGACAAGCTATTTAGTTATGACAAGACACATCGGTGTCTGTATTCCGGTATTGTCACATGACCCCAGGAATAAGTTTGGAGATAATCCGTGGGGCCCCAGCGTTGGGGTATCTGCTGTTTAGAGGGACTTGAGGTGTCAAATTCGGTACATCTCAGGGAATCTGGCCAGCAGGACACCCACCCAGTCGCTTGACCCCAACAGTTGGATACCCAGCCAGTTACCTGACCCAGGTGGAGGGGCACTTTACTTATCAATGGATCTTGGCAGTAGGGCATCTTGCTTGGAACCCGGCACTTCTTCAGCTTACAAGGAAATTCTTCTGTGGACTTATGTAACAAAAGGCTGTTTTTTATGGATTGGTTCAGTTACTGCTGTTTGGAGTGTTCTGAGGCCACTCCTTAGAGCGGAGGGTACTGTCGGGAAAAGTCTCACCAGCTGTGGCGCTGTGGCTCCCGGATCCATGGGCTGCAGTTCCAGTATCCACCAGCGGGTGTCAGTAAAGGGCTCCTTTGTTGGTGCACTGTGGCTCCTGAATCCATGGGCTGCAGTTCCAGTGTCCACCAGCGGGTGTCTCCCAGCAATCAGAAGCTCATGAGTCATCGCCTGATGCTCGTTGCAGAAGGGATAGTTAAACCCTGTCTGCCATGTGCTGAGTGCCTTGGTGTTGGTCTCCATGTGCCCCTGACCTGCGATCCTGTATCCTGTATCTGTTCCTGAACCCCTGTCTTGCAGCCTGATCCCTTCCCACCTGCTCTCTCCGTTATCTGTTCCCTGTTTCTGCCCTGTCTTGACCCCAGCTCTCTCTGACTGACTGATCTCCTGCGTATGACCCTGGCTCGGCTACGTTTACGGTTTGGCATTTCCTGTCACTATTTTGTCATTTGGCTTGTTTTACACTGTTTGCTATGCTGGAGGTGTGTTTACATCTTTGTCCACTTATGTTCTAAATAAATGATATTATTTTACAATACTTATGCCTGGCATTCTCTGTTGCAGTTCACACATCTCTGGTCACACCAGTTGCTGACAACACCGCTATCAGATCATTCATGACCTCTCTCCAGTGACCCTGGCAAAACGGAAAGCCTTAAAACCCCACCTGCATATTTTACAACAGGTCCGCTGGGGTTTTCCCTTCTCGGTACGCTTCTCCTATAAGGGAACCTCCTATACCTGCAAATCAGCTGAAGACCTTCAAGACGCACTCCAGGACTTCGCTTGGCTCCCCCTGACTCCGTTCCTGAGGGCTTCCGGCGACGCTCCACATCATGCTCCCCGGGGAAGCTTCCAACCTCCCCTGGGAAAAAGGTCTCCTCTAGTACCCCCAAACGAGGGCGTTTCAACTCACCAGTCTCTGCTTATGAGGACTCCCTGAACTGACTGCTTCTCCTCAAGGGGATAAGACTAGAGTTGAGCGAACACCTGGACATTCGGGTTCGACGGGTTTGGCCGAACTTTCCGGAAACGTTCGGATTCGGTACCAAACGTTATCCGAACTTTACCCCGGACCCCGAACCCCATTGAATTCAATGGGGACCCGAACTTTTCGGCACAAAAAAGTCCTGGAAAGTGCTAGAGGGCTGCAAAAGGAAGAAAAATGGGAGATATTATTAGATCTGCAATCTGTCCCTCAAAGCAGTGGTAATCTCTACCTAGTCCAGTATCGGATCGTTCTGTAATCAGATCATTCTGTAATTCAGGATGAGAGATCGTTCTGTAATCAGATTGTTCTGTAATGCAGGATGAGATGTTATAGATCTACAATCTGTCCCTCAAAGCAGTAGTAGTAATCTCTACCTAGTTATTATCACTGCAATCTGTCCCTCACAATCTGTCCCTCACAGCGCCGGCAGCATCTTCTCCCTACACTAACCTGAGTGCATGTGACATGCAGCACTGTGACTCCAGCCTCATATAGAGGCTGGGTCACATGATGCACTGGCCAATCACAGCCATGCCATTAGTAGGCATGGCTGTGATGGCTTCTAGGGAAAACCAGTGAAACGCTTCTTGATTGGCTGCCCTGCAGCTATTCAACATGCGTGATAAAATACCAGAACCCGAACGTTTTGTCAAACGTTCGGGTTCGGATTCGTGACACGGACACCCGAAAGTTCGGTACGAACCCGAACGTTACGGTTCGGGTTCGCTCAACTCTAGATAAGACCCCTCAGGTTTTCATTCACGCTTTCCTAGCGAATCCTGTGGTGACTCCCATACCACCGTATTTATACTCTGTATATCAGGTTTATTTACCATAACCTTTAATGTGAATATATAAAGTCTTCCACTCACTCAATATGCTTTGCTCATTCCCCCCCTTCTTCCCTCTCCACACCTCCTCCCTCCCCCCACTACCCTCCCCTTCCCCTTCAACCCTCTCCTCATCCCCTCCCCTAACTGTTCTACATGAACCTAAGCCAATACACCTTTCCTATCAGGTGTAGCGTCTTACGCCACTGGTCTATGCCTCCAGGCCTAATAAGGTTCTCATTGATTGCTTATGTTGCTTATGTCACTGTTTGCCATTATGCTTATCATTCTGCCACGTTATTGCCTTTGCGGTGCTATGAGATGTTTGCCCCCTCCCGAGACCCGTAATATCAGTGCCCGGGTCCTTAAGTTTACTTGTTCTTTTTTCTTCCCAACAACTGTTAGATATGTATCCTTGTTCTTTGTTCTCCACTATAGATTTACCTAATATCTATGTTCCTGTGGTTACAGGAGACTCCTGTTACATACTCCCCACTGGGTCCGCTGCCTTTATATTGCCTTATTGTTTATATGATATATGCTATATGAGTCTCGGAGATTGTTCACTGCTCCCCCCCCCCCCCCCTTGGTGCATGTCTACCTGTAATGGGTATTCCGCAGACCCTCTCCTGTCCTTGGGAGTTTTCTTCTTACTCCTTCTTGGACTTCTCACTCACCCTCCTCTTCCATAAGCAAACCCTCTTGACCCTCCTAGTACCTAAAACTCCGCTTTCCCTCCCCACTCCCCCTTTTGTTTTTTGCTGCTTCTCCTTCCTCTTCCCTCCTCTTTCCTTCTCCTCCTGTCATCTACAGCTACACCCCCTTCCCAGATTGCCCCATTGTTCAGTCATTTTGGCTAGACATCTTTGCAATACTCTTAAAATGATTTGCCACTCCACTATTGGCAGACCCGGCCGTGGCCCTCCTGAATAGCAAACCCATGTCCTTGACACACCGTAAATTTAAACTTCTGCTTTATATCGCTACTGCTGCCAAGCAAACCATTGCTAAGGCCTGTAAATCTGCTTCTCTGTGTATAATTGAGACCAAACATAAAGTTACCCAAGCAATGATGCACTCCAAACTAGAAGCTCTATTCCTAGACAAAGTGCATAAATTCATAAAACAATGGAATCCATGGGTGACCCATTATGTGCCCCCTGGTTTTGATGAAACCTTACTGCTCCCTTAGTTTCATAACCGGACATTACTATACCAGGGCTTGGATCTGCCAACACTCTTCTATTGCCCCAAGGGGGATATCTCGTCCTCTTTCCCCTTCCCTTCCCCACCTGCCCTCTTCCTAACCATCCCCACGCCCCCCCCCTTTCTTCTTATTTATTTGTCCTTCCCACTCCCACACCAACCTACCAACTCCCAGCACTTCGAGGCTCTTTGGGCTCGCCCAATCCCACCAAACAGCCGCTTACCTAATTGGAGGTTGTTCCCCCTCCACTATTTGCTTTGTATTTTCTCCGCGACCTTGCATGGTTATCCCATGCTCCAGCCTTGTTGAGTTATAATTTGTTTGACATACAGTATCTCAAAAAGGGAGTACACCCCTCACATTTTTGTAAATATTTTATTATATATTTTCTTTTTTTCTTCAATATTTTTATTGGGTTTTCATAGGAAAAGAACAGTACAAAAAGTATATTCAAACGGAGAAAAGTTTGTTGATACTGGGTACATATTTTTATGGCATTGCGTACCTACATTTAAATATAAAAGCTTATCAGAAATAATCCACTCACCATCCATGTGAGCGGAGAATAAACATTCATTTTTTAAAATTTTTTTTTTAGAATCAAAAAATACCAGAAGAAGAAGTAGGAAAGAAGAAAGGAAAGAGTGAAGCGATCCTTAATAGATATTAGGGCCTCCAGCCCCAGACGTCACCTTCCCAAGTTATCACTAGTCTAGTGTAGTTCTGGGATCTCCAGACAGATATTTAACCCATGGGTCCCAAACTTTCTCAAATTGTTTAATTTTATCTTGGAGAGTCGCCGTTAGGCGCTCGTTTAACATTAGGCAAGAAAGTTTGTGCTTAAACTGATCAAAAGTTAGGCTAGCGGATTTCCAAGATTTAGCAATTGTGATTTTCGCTGATGTGAATATAAAGGTTATGAGGCGCCTCTGAGCATTAGATGCGTTCTCCACCTTGGCAAGGCCTGTTTTGGAGACTTAGCCAAGTTTACTTGAGTAACTGAATATATGAAATTATACACCCTAATCCAGAACCTTTGGGCATAACCACTTATTATATCTTTTCATGTGACAACACTGAAGAAATGACACTTTGCTACAATGTAAAGTAGTGAGCGTACAGCTTGTATAACAGTGTAACTTTGCTGTCCTCTCAAAATAACTCAACACACAGCCATTAATGTCTAAACCGCTGGCAACAAAAGCGAGTGCACCCCTAAGTAAAAATGTCCAAATTGGGCCCAATTAGCAATGTTCCCTCCCTGGCGTCATGTGACTTGTTAGTGTTACAAGGTTTCAGGTGTAAATGGGGAGCAGGTGTTATCACTCTCACTCTCTCATACTGGTCACTGGAAGTTCAACATGGCACCTCATGGCAAAGAACTCTCTGAGGATCTGAAAAAAAGAATCGATGCTCTACATAAAGATGGCTTAGGCAAGATCCTGAAACTGACGGTGGCCAAATGCAGAGGTTGTCTTTGGGAAATATACATATGAGTGCTGCCAGCATTGCTGTCAAGGTTGAAGGGATGGGGGGGCAGTCTATCAGTGGTCAGACCATACGCTGCACGCTGCATCAAATTGGGCTGCATGGCTGTCATCCCAAAAGGAAGCCTCTTCTAAAGATGATGCACTAGAAAGCCCACAAACAGTTGGAAGGAGAATTTGAGGGAGATTTATGCTAGAAGTGGGAAAAGGATTCATGCTGGCAGCAGGAGAATCTGTGTTAGAGGAGGGATTTGGTGGTGGTGGTGGGGGAGGAAGGTTGACAAACACCCGAAAGATCACGTAGTAGAAATCTTCTCCGAAGGAAAACCCTACTGTCGGTACGTCGGGTTAAACTACGTCGCACGTCGCATACCAGACTGGTGACTATCTGACGGGGGGGTAGGGAAGTTGGAACTGTCGTTACGACCGTCGTGAGTATACATATAAAGGGTTTCTGTTGGAGACGTAAACCGGTGGCAGTCAAAGTCCTAGAACGGATTCGGTAGAAATACATCTCGTAGCTAAGAAAAAAAGTCTAGGAGTCTCTCAAGAAACGGTACTCCACGGTACAACTTGAAGGTCACTGGTCATACTCTCTCACTCTCA
>BLSH010196346.1:845937-861371 GCA_018402905.1 Glandirana rugosa | reverse complement strand
ATCTTTTCGTGTGACAACACTGAAGAAATTACACTTTGCTATAATGTAAAGTAGTGAGTGTACAGCTTGTATAACAGTGTAACTTTGCTGTCCTCTCAAAATAACTCAACACTCAGCCATTAATGTCTAAACCGCTGGCAACAAAAGCGAGTGCACCCCTAAGTAAAAATGTCCAAATTGGGCCCAATTAGCAATATTCACTCCCTGGCATCATTGTAGTACTTAAAAGGGTAGAGAATTTTTGCTGTGAGAAAAAAATTGGGGGGGATTTGTTGTGCTGTCAAGGGGGTTTCGGGGGAAAGAGGATTTGTGCTTGGGGGTAATTGGGTGGCAGAGTATTTGTACTGGAAAGGGGGTTGTGCTGGGAGGGAGGATTTAGGGGGGTGGAAGAGGATTTATTCTGAGAAGAGTACTGGGGGAAGGAGGATGCATGCTGTGAGGGGGAACTGAGGGGTGTGGGAATTAGTGCTAGGATAGAGAAGAAGGGAGAATTGTGCTGGTACTGGGGATTTGGGGAGGGTGGAGGAGGACTTGTGCTGATAAAGGGGGAAGAAGGTTCATGTTAGGAGGGAGGACTTGCATGGGAGGATTTTGTGGGTTCTGGGAGAGGGAGAGAGGATTTGTACTTGGGGCGGTGCCAGGTGAGAATGCAAATTTGTGCTGGATTATTATTTTTTTGGAAGGTAGGGAGTGGGATTTTTTGCCTACATTGTGTGTTATACATCCCTGACTTCTGCACTCTTTTTCTTTTGTACTCCTGACTCTTACTATGCATGACACACTCCTGTCCCCTGCATTCTGTGCATTGCTTATTCCTGTTTCCTGCATTGTGTGCATAACATGCCTGTTTCCAGCATTCTGTGCATTATGTACACCTGGACCTTGCTCTGCGTGTGTCATGTATTCATAAACCTAGCACTGACTACGGCCCTCTGCGCGTTACATACTCCTGATTCTTGAACACAATGTATTACACACCCTGGACCCCTGCAGTCTGCGTTATGTATCCTAAACCCAACACTGACTGCAGCACTCTGTGCATTGGACATCCCCAAACCCTGTGCTCTGCTTTATACACTTCTGCACTATATATACACAATACTGTACATTACATACTTCTCATTAAAGTTCATTGTCTCAACAGCTGCTGGTTGCTATGTAGTCCTTGACTATTTTAATAAAGTTTTTCTTTAAAGTGATACTAAAGGCTTGTTTTAAAAATAACAAACATCATTCTTACCTGCTCTGTGCAGTGATTTTTGCACAGAACAGCCCAGATCCTCCTCTTCTCAGGTCCTTCGCTGGCGCTCCTGGCCCCTCCCTCCTGCCGAGTGCCCCACAGCAAGCAGCTTGCTATGGGGGCACCCGAGCCAAGCCGCTACTCTGTGTGTCCATTCAGACACGGAGCCGCAGCTCAGCCCCACCCCCCTCCCTTTCCTCACTGGCTAGCTGACTGACTTTGTTTAACTGCAGTGGGAGCAAATAGTGCCCACTGTGTGTCTCAGTCAATGAGGAGGGAGAGTTCTGGACAGCTGAGTTTCTTGGAAACTTTGCTGGATCGAGATTGGGGCTCGGGTAAGTATTAAGGGGGCTGAAGGGGGCTGCTGCACACATAAGGTTTTTTTTTATCCTAATGCATGAATGCATTAAGATAAGAAAAAAAAACGTATGTCTTTAGAAGCACTTTAAGGTAGGCTCGTGCAAAGCAATCAAAGCATATTTTATAGGTACAAGGAAGCCTGTGTTTTGGTTAACCACACCCCTTAAGCACATCCTGCTGTTAAGAGTTTGGTCACATCCACATTTTCCATGGGTCACTACACACACCGCAGGTCACCTTCTCTCTCAAGTGTCCCTGATTTTGAAGTATAAAAGTTGGGAAGTATGGGCCAGTGTAAAAAGGTAGATATTTAGGCATTAAAAAATGGTAGGGAGCTTGGGGAAATTGGGGTTTAAGCTGATTTCTTTGATTATATCTGACAAACAACTATAGAAAGACTATGGTTTCCCTTAAAGCTTCCCCACATATAATGTATGCAAGAGCACACACATCTCCATAGAAAAAGCACACATGCTTTTAAATGCATATACAGTGAAAGCATTTTTAAAGCTGTGTTGGTAGTTTTTATTCTTTTTGTATACATTTTCCCACCCTGCATTTTCAAGTCATTTTGTGATCTGTGAATTCCCTAGCCACAAACTTTAACCACTTGCCGACCGCCGATCGGCATCTGACGGCGGCAAAGTGGCTCGTTCCCGCAAAACGGCGTCATACGACGGCGGCTGCAGGAACGCGTTTAGTGAGCGCACGCGCGCCCACTGTGTTCGGGGAGGGCCAGGGAGCGGGTGCGGCGGCTTCGATTGCCGCCGGCTACCCGCGATGGCCCCCCCGGAGCGAAGGAGGGGAGGTCCGTGTATGTAAACACGGACCTCCGCTCTGTGTGAGGGGAAAGGGCTGTGATCACAGCCTTCCTGTATGTGAAGGCTGTGACCACTTCCCTTCCCCTGTTAGGGCAGCCCCCATACAGTAAAAACACGCCCAGGGAACACAGTTAACCCTTAGAGCGCCCCCTGCAGGTTAACCCCTTCACTGCCAATGGCATTTACACAGTAATCAGTGCATTTTTATAGCACTGATCGCTGTATAAATGCCAATGGTCCCAAAAAAGTGTCAAAATAGTCCGACATGTCCGCTGAAATATCGCAGTACCGCAAAAAATCGCAGATTGCCGCCATTATTAGTAAAAAAAAAAAAAAAAAATAAAAACCCCAAAAATGAATTCTCATCATCCGTAAACGCGACCACTTTTGCGCAAACCAATCAATAAACGCCGATTGCGATTTTTTTTATCGCAAATATGAGGAAGAATATAAATCGGCCAAAAACGGTGAAAAAAATGTTTTTTTATATTTTTTTTTTGGATTTGTATTTTAGGAAAAAGTAAGAAATTTGGGTTTTTTTGCAAAATTGTCGCTCTTCTTTTGTTTATAGCGGCGATCAGAAATGACGCAGCGGTGATCAAATACCACCAAAAGAAAGCTCTATTTGTGGGAAAAAAAGGACGTAAATTTTGTTTGGGTACAACGTCGCACGACCGCGCAATTGTCAGTTAAAGCGACGCAGCGCCGAATCGCAAAAAGGGCTCCGGTCCTAAAGCTGGAAATCCTTCCGGGGCTGGAAAATGGGGGGGTTAAAATGCATGTGAAATGGGTGTAAATTTCTTGTACAAGAACTTAGATTTTTAGTAATTCCTTTAGAGCATGGTTCACTAAATGGTGGACCGTGGTCCGGACCCGGATCGTGCGACAGTCTTGTCCGGACCACCATGCCATTAAGCCTGGGCGTTTTATCTCGAATCTCCTGGCCAGCCACCGATAACATTCTCACAGCAGGCAAGGGTGGGAAGTGCTGCAGCTTCCTTGCCTGAAAAGGATAGGAGAGTTTAGTTCATGCTTCTATTCCCAAAACAGTTAAATTCAACCCATGTCTTAAATAATAACTGTTACAGTAACTAGCATGATTGTATTCACTCTCAGCTGAACTGCCAAGCCATCAAATGGCTGGTGTCATAGCTCATCACATGTGCAACACCATAGTCACTGCAGGTCAAGCAGAGGCTAATATGGCAGCAACTATGGCAGGGGGTTTCATTCATCTTGATACCCATAGCAGTCAGTTGGCATCCAGCTGCCATTTCTAAAACGATTAGTAGTGCACAAATATAAAACCATATTAGTTCATCAATGAGTCTCTTTCATCCGTTGTGCAAAAAGTAACCAATATATATCTGTATAACCATAAAGTGCTGGTGCTAGTCTTTAAATAATTCCATCCAAAGAGCAATGAGATTGTTGAAGTGAATCCTATATGCAATCAGATCACCCACTGTGCAAAATTGCAAAAAAGTGCTTGTGCTTTCCTCCACCGGCATATCAAACCGCTCACCTCATATATACTTTAAAGCAGCAGTATTCCCCCCTGGGGATAATACCACCAAGAACTAGAGCTTCTTCTCAGGCTCCTGTTACGTCCGGTATATGATCAACTCAGATCTTCTTACCGGACATAGGTGTATATATAATGAAAGAAGACAAGATCTAGTGCTCGCTGTATACTGGTGTTTAATAGATAAAAATGCAGATATGCACTTACAATGTAGGGCACAATCAGCCGTGCTCACTATCACCAGCCTGTACACAAACTCGAGAGATGGCCGTGATGTGATGTCAGAAACGCAGGCTCCGCCCCCTAGACGCGTGCGTCAAGGCATGGACTCAGTAGGGGCAGTCCACACCTTGACTAAGTATATATGAGGTGAGCAGTTTGAGATACCGGTGGAGGAAAGCTCACTGTTTTGCAATTATGCACAGTGGGTGATCCGATTGCATATAGGATTCACTTCAATCAATCTCATTGCAATTAGGATGGAATTATTTAAAGACTAGCACCAGCACTTTATGTTTATACAGATATACAGTATTTCACAAAAGTGAGTATACCCCCTCACATTTTTGTAAATATTTTATTATCTTTTCATGTGATTACACTGAAGAAATTACACTTTGCTACAATGTAAAGTAGTGAGTGTACAGCTTGTATAACAGTTTAAACTTGCTGTCCCCTCAAAATAACTCAACACACAGCCATTAATGTCTAAACCGCTGGCAACAAAAGTGGGTGCACCCCTAAGTGAAAACGTCCAAATTGTGCCCAAAGTGTCAATATTTTGTGTGACCTCCATTATTTTCCAGCACTGTCTTAACCCTCTTGGGCATGGAGTTCAGAAGAGCTTCATAGGTTGCCACTGGAGTCCTTTCCCACTCCTCCAGCTAATGGATGTTAGAGACCATGCACTCCTCCACATTCTGTTTAAGAATGCCCCTCTGATGCTCAATAGGGTTTAGGTCTGGAGACATGCTTGGCCAGTCCATCACCTTTACCCTCAGCTTCTTAGGTGTGCTTGGAGTTATCATGTTGCAATATTGCCCTGCGGCCCAGTCCCTGAAGGGAGGGGATCATGCTCTGCTTCAGTATGTCACAGAACATGTTGGCATTCATGGTTCCCTCAATGAACTGTAGCTCTCCAGTGCCAGCAGCACTCACACAGCCCCAGACCATGACACTCCCACCACCATGCTTGACTGTAGGCAAGACACACTTGTCTTTGTACTCCTCACCACACACGCTTGACACCATCTGAACCAGATAAGTTTATCTTGGTCTCCTCAGACCACAGGACATGGTTGCAATAATCCATGTTCTTAGTCTACTTGTCTTCAGCAAACTGTTTGCGGGCTTTTTTGTGCATCATCTTTAGAAGAGGCTTCCTTCTGGGACGACCGCCATGCAGACCAATTTGATGTAGTGTGTGGCGTATGGTTTGAGCACTGACAGGCTGACCCTCCACCCTTTCAACCTCTGCAGCAATGCTGGCAGCCCTCATACGCTTATTTCCCAAAGACAACCCCTGGATATAACGCTGAGCACGTGCAATCAACTTCTTTGGTTGACCATGGCGAGGCCTGTTCTGAGTGGAAAATGCCCTGTTAAACCACTGTATGGTCTTGGCCACCATGCTGCTTCTCAGTTAGAGGGTCTTAGTAATCTTCTTATAGCCTAGGCCATCTTTATGTAGAGCAACAATTCTTTTTTTTCAGATCGTCAAAGAGTTCTTTGCCATGAGGTGGCATGTTGAACTTCCAGTGACCAGTATGAGAGAGTGAGAGCGATAACACCAAATTTAACACACCTGCTCCCCATTCACACCTGAGACCTTGTAACACTAACGAGTCACATGACACCGGGGAGGGAAAATGGCTAATTGGGCCACAATTGGACATTATCACTTAGGGATGTACTCACTTTTGTTGCCAGAGGTTTAGACATTAATGGCTGTGTGTTGAGTTATTTTGAGGGGATAGCAAATTTACACTGTTATACAAGCTGTACACTCACTACTTTACATTGTAGCAAAGTGTCATTTCTTCAGTGTTGTCACATGAAAAGATGTAATAAAATATTTACAAAAATGTGAGGGATGTACTCACTTTTGTGAGATACTATATATTGGTTACTTTTGGCACAACGGATGAAAGAGACTTATTGATGAACTTACATGGTTTTATATTTGTGCACTGTATTCACTTTATGTTTGATTTAATGTTTTTTGCACATTTATAAGTAGCGCAGCACTACTAATCGGTTTATCAATTTTTAAGTGAAATGTTGACACTTTTGAGTGATAGCAGCTACTATATATTTATTTAATTTTCACATATTAGTATATACCTGATTTTATTCGATATATATTGTATATTGCCATTTCTTAAAAGTTTGAAAACAGACATTATGATTGGTTCCAATGAGACAAGAAATTCTCCATCTTTTTAAATAATATTCCCTGATTTCTTTCTGCAGATTTACCCAGTAGTAAAATTTTGCAATGATTTTTTAATATAATTACGAGCACTAACGAGAAACATGAATAAATATGTAATAAAATTATTTTTTATTCTGTTCCTTCCCTGATTATATTGGGACACTGCATTTCTTGCTCCATTTTACTGGTTACTATCTCTGGTAAATATATTTTATTTTAAATAATATATATTTATATCTTCATAGAAGCCATGTGAGTGATGTGTTCTCTAAGCATTGTGGTGCCTTTGGTTGTTTAGGCTAGACGGCGAGCATTAAAGTAACACTGATAGGTCCCTTTCATTAGCTTTATGAGCGCCACTAATCTGTCAGACATGTTATGCGTTTTACGAGGTCCATTAAACGTCTGCTTGGAAATTTAATGTAAACTGTCTGCTGAATCCCAGTAACAATCCTGCTGCAGTCAAGCTAGGAAATCATACATTCTCTGGTTTGTACTGGATTAAAGGGTCAGTCCACTGTAAATAAATTTTTTCAGTTTTGGTGGCTACTGGAGAGTTTAATCTAACCTAATCAGTAGAAGACGGGAATAAGAGGCATTTGCCTCGTGTGTCAGTATGATTATTATATGTTGGTCTGGTAGTTTTGAGATGAGAATATTTCTCCCAGTCAGAGAGCAATCCAATGATAGCTGTTGGATGTTATATAGCTATTTGATCCCAGTTCAGGCCTGCAATCACAGCGCCTGGTAAAGGGAAGTCTTACAGCAGCTTCTTTGCAGTTTAAAATAAATGAATTATTAATCTCTTGACAGCTCTGGTGACAGAGGCTGCTTTGTCAACCTCATGTTCTCCATACAGATTCCAAGGTCCCTCCTCTTTACCTGGGTTTCTCTGTTTCTTTTGTAGCAGCACCCTGACCCCCAAAGGCTAGATCAATGGTCTCCAAACTGCAGCTCAGGGGCCAGATGTGGCCCTTTGCCTGCCTTTATCTGGCCCTTGAGGCAGTGTTCCTTTCACTGATACAAGGCACTTTTCCAACCACTGACACCAATGATGAGGCATAATGCCTCCCACTGATACCAATAATAGGGCATTATGTTTTCTACTGACACCAATGATGGGACGCTACTTCTCCCATTGACACCAACAATGGGGTACTATTCCTCTCACTGACACTGATTGGGCATTATTCCTCCCATTGACACCAACGTCTGGCCCCCCTAAAGTCTTAAGGACAGTAAACTGGCCCTTTGTTTAGAAAGTTTGGAGACCCCTGGGCTAGAGGGACAGGGTGGGCTAGCATTTCACCTTAGGGCATTGGTGAAGCAATGTGTACAGATGGACATCAGTCACTTTAAGATGCAAAACATAAGGATTTCATTGTCTCTCACTCAATACTCCAGGGAGAGAGGTTAAAGTCAATGGACATCCATTAACTAGAAGGCTTCAGAAAAGTACTTACAGTATTCACAGAACCTTAAAGCTGACCCAGCACTCTGTGACCCTATATAGCTCCTAACTGAAAAATACTGCTGACGACACCCAGTGGAGGAGACAACATACTCCAATAAGGCCCATACTTCAAATTCCAACTTTTCCAGCTCCTCAAGACATCTGTCATTTTTCCATGGCTTCTCAATCCCCAAGCTAGGTCTCAAACTATATAACAAAACAAGCGTTCAGTGTGGTACCGTAAACACCCTTGATGATGCGACAGTCGTCATATCCCAGAAAATAGTAGAACAGAAAATGTAGTTTTGGCGGGATTGTGTAGGCAATAGTTGCAAACAAGAGGTTTGAAATATAAAATTACATTTATTGGAATCAATTCTTAAAATTGTTCATAACAATCAGATGAATGTGAAATACATTTGATGCACAAATACATTGATACAACAGAAGGTTATACATATTACTTCCTCAATATAGTGATAAGTTGCATGAGTTGCTTCCAATTAATTTCCAAAGTTTCGACTGTAAACAGTCTTCATCTGGGATTTAATAATGGCATACAGCAACGAGGATTGTTCTAATATTGAAAAATAGTTTGGGGAAAAAAAAAAGAAAAATAGTGATAATTAATACGCAATATCATATATATACATGCTTATTACAATATCAAAATATCACATATTTAATTGTAAACAATAGAATATCTTCACCTTAACCATAACTTGCAGTGACGAACACCCTTAAGCAAGCAGCCAGTGAAAATTTGCAAAAGGTACCCTTCAAACATCAAAGGTCCCACCATATACCCCCAGGAGGCACTCTGAGAGGAATCCTGCAGCTGATTGTTCAGAGAGGGATAGGGGGATCTAAATTCAGTGGAAAATCATAAACGCATAATGAGCTTGTTAGCAAACAACACTAAAGACATTTGGACTTGTTAGGGAGACATTGAAATCAAACCCACCTTGCAAAGGTAATGATGTATCAAGATGCAGCGGATGGCCACAAAATCCAGTGTCTAATTAAAACCCTTAGATTCAGAGATTACACACTAGGTCTTCAATAGTCCTTGGGATCAGATAACAGAAGACAAAAGACGACCATAGACAGGGGTGAATTGAAAGAAGTCACCCGGACTCCAAGGGCAGGGCAGAAAACTCCCCTATCAAAGATAGACCTACAGGTGAACAAAAAAAGCCCACTAAATTTCAATTCAACAAAATTTTCCCCATAGCCAGATCACCCATAAATTAGGTATAAAAAAAGGGGTTCAATAATACCTACAACAACTGCATCAGGAGTGTAGTCATTAGCTGCATCAAAGTGGTGTACAAGAGTCTGCCAGTCGGTCAGAGCTAATTGTAGTACTGAAAGCTATAAATAAATATCCCCCTAGGGAAATGCCCTCTGTCTTGATTGGAAGCACGGGCAGTCCCACCTACAGTGTCACAATCCTGGCGGTGGAGTCTGGTTCGTGTGGGGAATAACCTCTCTTACGGCCCTGGTTCCAGAACCCCTGATAGAGCAGACAGATGCCGCTGGAGCGCAGGGGAGCATGAGGGCTGGATTCAGACACAGGTGATGGTAAGATGTCTTCCAGAGGTCCATGCACGACTGAGAGTAGTGGTTCAGGCCAGGTCGGCAACGTTCAGGCAAACAATACAGAGGGATCAGACTGATGTATGGTTGGGTTCAGGCAGGGTCATCAGCGGGCAGGCAGCGAGGTGCAGAGGGATCAGGCAGAGAGAGTGGTCATGGACAAGCAGAGGTCAGTTCAGGCAGATAGCATGGATAATCAGGTCAAGCCGGGGTCACAGGAACAGGAAATGCACAGGTACAGGTCTCTCGGGAACATGGATTTGCTCTAGATCAGACAGCACCTGCTACAGGGCGCAGGATGCTTAAATGGACTGATTGGCGTGCACGGGCGTGTGCGCGCATGCACGAGCACTCGCGGGCGCGCGAGGAACGGCCGGGAACGGCTATTTTCCTGACACTGCACCCCCAAGGGGCAGCCTCCGGGTGCCCAACTGGGCACACTTGGCTGGGTTGTTTCTCCAGAAGATGTTAAGGCATTCCTCCACGTGGATGTTGCTTTCTAGTTCCCAAGAATTCTCTTCTGGGCCGAAGCCCCTCCATTTGATCAAGTACTGGATGCCACTGCCCCTCTTCCTGCAGTCTAGGACAGCCTCCACTTCAAACTCCTCTTCCCCGTTGACCAGCACTGGTTCTGGGGGGTCAGTGCCTCGGCCCGTAAAGGAATCAGGCGTGACAGGTTTTAGCAGCGACACATGGAAGACCGGGTGGATTCTCAAGGTGTTGGGGAGTTCAAGTTCATAGGCCACCCTATTAATCCTCCTCTTGACGGAGAATGGTCCAATGAACTTAGGCCCCAATTTTTTAGATGGGCAGGCCATTTTCAGATTGGTTGTTGCCAACCAGACTTGTTCACTGGGCTCCAGGTTCAGCTCCCCCCTTCTCTTCCTGTCAAAAGTCTCCTTGTAACTTTCCTGGGCTTTGGCCATGGTTTCCTGTAATAGCTTAGTGTTATCCCCAAGAAATTTCACTGTGCTCTGTACAGCTGGCAACTGGCTTTCGGGGACGATGTTGGGAATGAAGGATGGGTGAAAGCCGTAGTGCGCGAAGAATAGGGATTGCCCCGTGGCGGAATGAACCATGTTATTGTACGCGAACTCGGCTAATGGTAACAAGGAAGCCCAATCATCCCGTGCAAAAGAGGAGAAACATTGCAGGTACTGTTCCAAGGTCTGATTGGTTCTTTCAGTTTGATCGTTGGTCTGCGGGTGGTAGGCTGAAGAGAAAGAGAGTTCAATGCCTAGGGAGGGTCACAACAACCTCCAGAACCTGGATGTAAACTGGACTCCACAATCCGATACTATATTTGCGGGGACTCCGTGGAGCCTGACGACTTCTCGGACAAAGACCTCTGCTATCTCAGGTGCATTCAATGTGCCGTTCATTGGAAGAAAATGGGCCATCTTTGTTAGCCTGTCGACCACTACGAAGATCGTGGAGTATCCTTCTGACAAGGGCAGTTCAACAATGAAGTCCATGGCAATCATTGCCCATGGTTTTTCAGGTATAGGGAGTGGGTTTAGCAGCCCCCAGGTTCTGGTCTTGCTGTTCTTGTTCCTGGCACAGATGGGGCAGGCGTTGACGTATCTTTTACAGTCCCCGTCCACCTGTGGCCACCAGAAGGACCACTGCAGCAGCTCTGATGTCTTTCGGGTACCAAAGTGCCTGGCCAGTTTGTGGTCGTGGCAGGCCTGGAGAACAGACACTCGTAGATCCTCAGGCACGAAGATCTTGTTGCCATGCTACAGCAGTCCATCATTTAGCACTAGCCCGTGGTCAGGAGGACTGGTGATCCCGGCTAGGGATCGTCGGATCCGGGATAACAGGTCTTCTTGGATTAGTAGGAAGTTGCCGGGTTGAAGAATGGTGTCTGGTGGGATAGGACTTTCCAGGTCACAGAACATCCGGGACAGGGTGTCGGGTTTAGTATTTTTCGATCCGGGCCGGTATGTGAGGTGAAAGGAGAATCTAGAGAAGAAGAGTGCCCACCAGGCTTGGCGCGGTCTCAGTCTCTTTGCTGTCCTCAGGTACTCTAGATTTTTGTGGTCAGTGTAAATGAGGATGGGGTGAGTAGCCCCTTCGAGTAGATAGTGCCACTCCCCCAGTGCTGACTTAATGGCCAGTAACTCTCTGTCCCCCACGTCATAGTTCCTTTCTGGTGCTGACAACTTATGAGAAAAGAAGGCCACGGGGTGCAGTGACACCTTGAGGCCATGTCTCTACGAAAGGACAGCTCCCACAGCATTTTCCAAGGCGTCCACTTCTAGGACATATGGTAGGGTTGAAGACAGGTGCAGAGGTGAATAATCTCTTAAGTTTCTCGAAAGCTGCCTGTGCCTCGCTGGAGCACCTGTACCGTGTATTCTGCTTAGTAAGCTGGGTAATGAGTGAGATGATGGCTGAGAATCCTCTCATAAATTTTCTATAAAAGGTGGCAAATCCAACGAACCGCTGGACTCCTTGTCCACCGGTACCGGCCACTCCAGGATAGCAGCCACTTTCTGCGGATTCATGGTAATTCCCTTGACGGATATAATTAATCCCATGAAGGGGATGCTGGATTGCTCGAATTCACACTTTTGCGCTGCGCCGTAGAGCCCATGCTTGTGGAGGCGACTTAATACTTTGGCCACGTGTTGACGGTGTTCATCCAGATTAGCAGAAAAGATCAAAATGTCGTCTAGGTAGACGATCACAAACTGGTCTAGGTAGTCCCTAAAAATGTCATTCACAAAGTGTTGGAATGTTGCAGGGGCGTTACAGAGCCTGAAGGGCATAACCATGTACTCGTAGTGCCCGAACCGAGTACGGAAGGCGGTCTTCCACTCATCGTCTTCCCTAATGCGGACCAGATTGTAGGCTCCTCACAAGTCCAACTTGGTAAATATGGTGGCCGCTCCCAACCGTTGGAACAGTTCAGGTACCAGGGGGAGAGGTAGCGGTTCTTCCCTGTAATCTTATTAAGTTCCCTGTAATCGATGCAGGGGCGCAAGGAATGATCTCTTTTCTCCACAAAGAATATTCCGGCTCCTGCTGGTGATGTGTACTGACAGATAAACCCTTTCTTTAGGTTGTCATCAATGTAGGCCTTGAGGGCCACCAGTCCGAGCTCGGTAAGAGGAAAGATCCATCCGAAGTGGACTTCCGCTCTGGGAAGAAGCTTGATGGGGCAATCATAAGACCGATGAGGAGGAAGCTGGTCTGCGCCCTTCTTGCTAAACACATACAAAAAGGTGTGGTACACGGGTGGAACGGCCCGGCGGGCTTCAGGGTCTGGGTCAGAGTCCAGGCATAGCAGGGTTAGGGCCATTTCAGTGCCCGTTTGTAGGCAGTGTTGCGCACAATAAAATGACTTGAACCTGACTGCCCGTGCTCCAATTTATGCCTGGGTTGTGCTCCTGTAGCCACGGGAGACCCAAAATAATGGGAAAAAGAGGGGAGGAGATGATATCCAAGCATAGGAGTTCTTGGTGCCCGCTGGGTGTGCTAACCGGCAGCGGGGTGGTCTCGTGGGTAACGAATGCAGAGCTGATGGCAGATCCATCAGCCAGGTGCACCAACATCTGGTATGCCTTGGGTTGGAGAGGGATCTGGTGCTGGGCAGCAAATGTCCGATCCAGAAAACAGCTGCAGGCTCCAGAGTCTATGATGGCCTGAACTGGTATATTCCCTTCTGCAAGCTGCAGGGAAATGGGTAGAGCCACGTGAGTCCCCTGTGTGGGGGTGCGGGCAAGGCACTGGGTGCAACTGTAGGGCGCTTGTGCAGCTTGACTGGACAGGTTCTGACATAATGTCCGGGTTCACCGCAATAGAGGCACCGATTGTCATTCCTGCGGCATTGTCTCTCTTCGTGAGAAAGAGAGGGGCGGAGGAGTCCGAGTTGCACTGGGTCAGGCAGTCCTGCAGGCAGGGGTCTTGGACTGGAGTCACTTGGTGACCGGGCGAAGCATGCTGGGGCCGTGGATCGCTCGGCCTTGCGCTCCCAGAAGCACCGGTCGAGCTGAATGGCCAGGTTAACAAGGACGTCCAATGCGTCCACTCAGGCCAGTTCGTCCTTTAGAGCCTCGGGCAGTCCCAAATGAAACTGGTGACAAAGAGCTGCATCATTCCAGTTCATGTCAGCGCTCCAGCATAGTCTTCTGCCGTTCGTTTGCCCTGCTGGAGAGCGTGGAGGGCGGCTTCGGCCGAAGCGACTAGATGGGGGTCCTCGTACAGCTAGGCCATGGCATGAAATAACTGGGTCAAGCTGGACACATCCGCTGTTTTTTGCTCCAGGTGACGGTAAGCCCAGGCCTGGGGGTCTCCGAGCAGCAGAAAAATCACAAAGCCCACCCTGGTGGTCTCCAAGGAGAAGGTGTGGGGCTGAAGTGAGAAATACAGTTCACAGGCAGTCCTGAATGCCTGAAACTTCCTGCGGTCCCCCGAGAAGCGTTCAGGCATGGGAACCCGTGGTTCGGGTGAAGGGACCCCAGCAGCAGGTACAGTCTCTAGAGCCGGGAGCGCAGCAAGTTCTTGTACGTGCTCCTCGAGCTGCACATAGCCCTATTGTAGGCCCTTCACGGCTTGTGTGAGGCCGGACAGGTGCTGGCAAAGTTCATCCATAGGAGAGGGTCCCCGCACAGACTCTGTCATGGCTGTCTGATACTGTCACAATCCTGGTGGTGGAGTCTGGTTCGTGCGGGGAACAACCTATCTTACAGCCCTGGTTCCAGATCCCCTGATAGAGCAGACAGGGAGCACTGGAGCACAAGGAAGCACGAGAGCTGGATTCAGACACAGGTGATGGTAAGATGTCTTCCAGAGGTCCGTGCAAGACTGAGAGTAGTGGTTCAGGCTGGGTCGGCAACGTTCAGGCAAACAATGCAGAGGGATCAGACGGATGGATGGTCGGGTTTGGGCAGGGTCATCAGCGGGCAGGCAGCGAGGTACAGAGGGATCAGGCAGAGATAGTGGGCTTGGACAAGCAGAGGTCAGTTCAGGCAGATAACATGGATAATCAGGTCAAGCCGGGGTCACAGGAACAAGGCGCAGGATGCTTGAATGGACTGATCCGCGCCATTGGCGCCCACGGGCGCGTGAGCACGCGGAATGGCTATTTTCCTGACATACAGTTCCTAGAAGCACGTGACTGCCCGTGCTTCCAATCCAGACAGTGGGCATTTCCCTAGGGGGATATTTATTTATGGCTTTCAGTGCTACAAATTAGCTCTGACCGACTGGCAGACTCTTGTACACCACTTTGATGCAGTGGATGACCGCACTCCTGATGCAGTTGTTGCAGGTATTATTGAACCCCTTTTTTATACCTAATTCATGGGTGATCTGGCTATGGGGAAAATATTGTTGAATTGAAATTTAGTGGGCTTTTTTTGTTCACCTGTGGGTCTATCTTTGATAGGGGGTTTTGCTGCCCTGCCCTTGGAGTCCGGGTGACTTCTTGCAATTCACCCCTGTCTATGGTCATCTTTTGTCTTCTGTTATCTGATCCAGGGACTATTGAAGACCTAGTGTGTAATCTCTCAATCTAAGAGTTTTAATTAGACACTGGATTTTGTGGCCATCCGCTGCATCTTGATGCATCATTACTAGAGTTGAGCGAACCTCTGGAAGTTCGGGTTCTGCTGGTCCGTCCGAACTTCGGGACAAAGTCCGGGTCCGGACGGAACCCGAACGATCGCATGGACAACGAACCCCATTGAAATCAATGGGGACCCGAACTTTTAGGCACAAAAATGGCTGTAACAAAGTCCTGGAAAGACCTAGAGGGCTGCAAAAGGAAGTAAAATGGGGGTAAGGGTAGGGCAAGTGCCCTACAAAAAAATGGGGACAGGGAAATAACTTTAAATATTAAAAAAAAAATAAAAACATAGAAAAAGCAAAAATGGAGGTGAATGTGGATCATCTTCAAACTGTGTCTGAAAAGTATTAATTAACGGTAGAAGCCATATAACTGTTCTAAAAAAGCCCAGGGGTAACTAAAGTTACCCCAAGCAACAGGTACGCTA
>BLSH010196346.1:819744-841998 GCA_018402905.1 Glandirana rugosa | reverse complement strand
GTGATGGCTTCTAAGGGCAAACCAGTGAAACGCTTGTTGATTGGCTGCCCTGCAGCTTCTCAACACGTGGAGTAAAATAGCAGAACCCCGGACCGAACCCGAACGATTTTTGAAATGTCCGGGTCTGTGCCACGGACACCCGAAAGTTCGGTACGGACCCGAACGTTACAGTCCGGGTTCGCTCAACACTAATCATTACCTTTGCAAGGTGGGTTTGATTTCAATGCCTCCCTAACAAGTCCAAACTCCTTTAGTGTTGTTTGCTAATAAGCTCATTATGCGTTTTTGATTTTCCACTGAATTTAGATCCCCCTATCCCTCTCTGAACAATCAGCTGCAGGATTCCTTTCAGAGTGCCTTCTGGGGGTATATGGTGGGACCTTTGAAGTTTGAAGGGTACCTTTTGCAAATTTTCACTGGCTGCCTGCTTAAGGGTGTTCGCCACTGCAAGTTATGGTTAAGGTGAAGATATTCTATTGTTTACAATTAAATATGTGATATTGTAATAAGTGTGTTTATATATACATATATATATATATTTGCGCATCAAATGTATTTTAACTCATCTGATTGTTATGAACAATTTTAAGAATTGATTCCAATAAATGTAATTTTATATTTCAAACCTCTTGTTTGCGACTATAGCCTAAACAATCCCCCCAAAACTACATTGTCTGTTCTAGGTCTCAAACTCAGTCCTTGCTCCACCCACATGGTCACCCTCCTCAGACAGCAGGCCTAGGAGGGTTCAACATCCAAACAAATCTCTCCCCTAGAGCAAGGACGCCTATGGGTGAACTCACTTCCTAGGTCATGCTGAATATTTATATTCTCTAACAGCCTGCACCACTGATAATAAACCTCCTAGTGATTGGCCAGGGAGAGATATATATTTGTAGCCCTGATTAGTGCAGCATCTCACACTATTGCTTGAGGTACCAGTGACACCTAACCAGAGCCCAGGCGAAATCTAAGAAAGTTGAAATATCAATTCAGCTAAGCTGACTGCAGCACAGCACCACCAAGTTTGGCTATATTATTCTTCAGTATTACCCCTCTTTGTGATAAGATGTATAAATCTTTATGATATTCTCCACAGCCTTATGGTTCTATAAAAAAATGCTTTGCAAATATCTCAGAATTTTCAAGAACATCACAAATAATTCCTGCAATGTTTGTAATATGTGTGAAATGTCAGCTTTTATTGCCTTTCTCAGGGTGGATTTAACATTCCCTAATATTTGATCCTAATAGAAAAGTCTTAAGACAAAACAAAAAAACATTTGACCAGAAGAGGAATTAATATGAACTTCTGCACTGCGTACAGCATTTAAGAGCTGCAGGTTCATTCACTGTTTGGGAGATTCAGCGAACGCCTAAACAAATGGGTGTTTGGTTGAGCCAAACCCCCAGCAGCAGCAAGAACTGCAACATTTAGCAGCACTATTGCTATCACTGCAAACTGTGAAAGATTCCTATTCATGGCTTTTGGTTGTAAGGGCCAGGCCCATGCTGATCACCCGAGAGACCCCACCCCTTTGTTTACTTTGTCATTTATCGCGAGGGAAGCGACATCCCAGATAGCAAGGATAACGTGCCACAAATGTATGGCAGTGTTGAATAGTAAGTCTGTTAACTGGCTGCACATTTTCACAGTTGTACACTTGCAGAGCACCTGAAGCACACCTTCCAGTTGACACTTTTCCAATTTGTAGCTAATTTGCATGGCAAGTCTCTAGCAAGAGCAAAGTTGCAGTGGTGAGTCTACAGCAAGAGCTTTGCAAGTCTAGAGCATGAAAATTCAGTCACAGTGACCCCTGTGGTGGGATGACTATTGCACAACATAACTGAACCAGAACTTGTAGCAGACTTTCAGAATGTTTGCAAAGAAAGTTGATCTGGAGTCACGCAATGCGGACTTGCTGCAATTGTGCAACAAACTTGTGAAGCCTGGCAAGTCTAGCAATAGCTTAGCAAGTACTATTCAAACTTGCAGCTCTGTTGCTTGCTATCTGGGTTCCCCCACCTTTACTACACAAACCTGCAGTTCTTCTCTAGCTGTCACTACACTGACACATACTCCTTGACTTACTTATATATTACTTAAGATCACCAGGCTCACTCAAAAAATGTGAAGAAAAATGTGAAAAATTTTAAAATCCGTGTATATTTACGACCTCCGTTTAATCACTGATACGCTAATTCTCATAAATGAGTATATCACTTTGAAGTGTAAAGTTCGGGTTCAGGGTGTCCGTGTTCCGAACCCGGACATTTGAGAAAAAGTCCGGGTTCGGGGTTCAGGTAGCCAATCAACAAGAAGCTCTTAAAAGCCATCACAGCCATGCCTACTAATGGCATGGCTGTGATTGGCCAGTGCATCATGTGACCCAGCCTCTATATAAGCTGGAGTCACGTAGAGCTGCATGTCACATCATCTCATACTAGTGTAGGGAGAGGATGCTCCTGCTGTGAGGGACAGATTAGCTTTAGAAAATCTGTTAAAAACAGCGATTTATTGGTGGGTGGGTGCTAGAGAAGATTTTTATTTGCTAGAGTACATTTTGTTTGCTAAGCAAAGTGCCTCATATAAAACCTAAGCAATTTTTCTGTTTGTTAGGTGGGCGTTTGCAGCCATTTTTGCAAGTGCAGTGCACAGTGCAGTGCTTGTGTGTCAGGGACACTACTTTAATCGTGTTCTGTTAGTTCAGTTGGCAACATTTTGGCATATTTAAATACTGCTTTTACATTGCAGTTAGACAAATTAAAACTTTTTTTTTGTGCAAAATATTGTATTTGCGGCCTGCGGGGCATTTCTTGCACAAAATTAAAAAGTGCGTCTACACTGCTGGTTTAAAAATAATATATATTCTAAATACTACATTTGCGGCTAGTGGTGCATTTCTTGCACAAAAATAAAAAGTGCGTCTACATTGCTGGTTTAAAAAAAAATAAAAAATAAATACTACATTTGCAGCCAGCGGTGCATTTCTTGCACACAATTAAAAAGTGCGTCTACATTGCTGGTTTAAAATAAAAGAATAATAAATAGTGCTACATAGTACATTTGCATCTTGCTGTGCATTTCTTGCACAAAATTAAAAAGTGCGTTGACATTGCTGGTTTAAAAAATAGTGCTACATAGTACATTTGCACCTTGCTGTGCATTGCTTGCACAAAATTAAAAAGTGTGTCTACATTGCAATTTAAAAAATAATATAAATTTGTGCTAAATAGTACATTTGCGTCCAGAATGAGGAGAGTGTCCAATAAGGGACGTGGTCGTGATCGTGGTGCTGCTGGTGCTGCTGGTGTTGGTGAAGCTCCTGTTGCAAGGAGAGGACGTGGTCGATCTGTGGCAGCTACACGCACAAGTGAAACACCTTCCTCAGGTGCGAGTAGCCGACAGAACCTTCAACGTTATATGGTAGGCCCGAATGCCACTCAACGAATGGTGAGGCCAGAACAACCCCTTGTAAATCAGCCAAGCAGTCTGAGCCCCAAGTCATGCAGCAGTCTCTTATGCTTTTTGATGAGTCTGCTGGTGTGCTTTCCGTGGGCCTGTCCTTCCTCCACCGAGGATTGCAGGGCATTTCTCTATGCCTCCTGTTGCCTCCTCCTCCTAATCCGCTTCCTCCTCCTCTACCACCTCCTCATCCGCTTAGCGTAACACCTTCACCACCAATTTCAGCACATCCAAGGGTAAACGCCAGCAGGCTGTTTTAAAACTGATATGTTTGGGAGATAAACCCCACACTGCGCAGGAGCTGTGGACGTGCATTGAACAACAGACCAATGAGTGGTTGTTGCCACTGAGCCTCAAGCTCGGCCTGGTGGTGTGCGATAATGGGCTAAATCTTGTAGCAGCTCTGGGCCTAGCCGGTTTGATGCACATCCCTTGCCTGGCGCATGTGCTGAATTTGGTGGTGCAGAAATTTCTAAAAAACTACCCGGATATGTCAGAGCTGCTGCAGAAAGTGCGAGCCGTCTGTGCGCGCTTTCGGCGTTCTCACCCTGCTGCCGCTCGCCTGCCTGCGCTGCAGCAGAACTTCGGCCTTCCCGCTCACCGCCTCCTATGCGACGTGCCCACAAGGTGGAACTCCACCTTGCACATGCTGGAGAGACTTTGCGAGCAGCAGCAGGCAATAGTGGAGTTTCAGCTGCAGCACGCCACCAACGAGTGAGCCTCCATACGAGACCTGTGTACCATATTGCAGTGTTTTGAGTACTCCACCAACATGGCCAGTGCCGATGACGCTGTTCTCAGCGTTACTATCCCACTTCTATGTCTCCTTGAAAAAACACTTCGGGCGATGATGGAAGAGGATGTGGCACAGGAGGAAGAGGAGGAAGAGGGATCATTTCTACGGTTATCAGGCCAGTTATTCGCAAGTGGCTCAGAGGGTGGGTTCCTGCACCAGCATTGGCCAGGTAAAAAATTTTCAAGCCAGGGCACACTTCTGGAGGATGAGGAGGACGAGGATGATGATGATGATGAGGAGGAGGAACCGTGTTCACAGCAGGGTGGCACCCAACGCAGCTCGTGGGCATCACTGGAACGTGGCTGGGGGGATACGGAGGTGTATTTAAGATATACTCCTGCGCTCCCACTGTTACTCTGTGTGTGTCTAGTGGCTAATGCGTGTCAGCTGCTCACAAAGAAGATGTATATCCACAACATCAAGTAAAACACTATACATATGTCAGAAGAGTGAAGCGCTAACACTTGAATACCTTGAAAAAATATTTTTTGTATATCATGCATAAATCCTAAAACGCAGGTATAATCCAGGAATAAGCTGTCTATAAGATCACATGCATATACAGGTAAAAATGAATATTGCTTAGTGGTATCTTGTTATGCGTCTCAAGGCTGGAATCGCATAATGGCATAAATATGGATAAGAAACAGTAATGCTTTTTGATATATTGCTATGCGTCTCAAGGCTGGACTAGCATACACCACATCGGTAAAAAACAAGCTGTTGAACATCAAATCATGCACATATAAGACGTAACAAGTCTGGTAATGGGGAAGGGGTAAAGCTCTTGTATGGATTATTCTGAAAAGATTAGACCATATAGTCCTTTAAATTGCTGCTTTCTCCTTTACAGCTAACTTGTGCCTTTTCTTCACACGTGCTTAAGTGATGATAGCTGGGTATATAATATGGTGACTTTTGTGATATCACTTCTAGGTGCTCAAGCCTCTCACCTGGGGTGTGCTAGACCAGAGCACATAAAGGTATCTTTGTGTGGTAGGGGACCAATTTCACCACTAGGGGTCCTCGATCTCCTGTTCCTTCCTCTTGCTTCCCTTTCTATTCACATAAGCTCCATATCCTCAGCTAATTTCCTGGGGTCATCTCAGAAGGGGTATGTAAGGATAACAAACAAAACTCCTCTTGGTGCAAGTAACGTTTTAACAAGCGTTTATTCAGTATAAAAAAAAACACAGGTACACTCACTTTTAAAATCAAGTCACATGTAAAACTCCATGAGCTGCGAGCTCGTTCCTGTAACATCAAAGTACACCTCTCCTGCCGCCCTACGCGTTACGTCACGTGCCTCGTGACTTCTTCAAAGGGAATAGCAAGAGATGTGTGGAGGTGTCCTATTTATATCCCTACGAATGCATCCGCCATTTTGTCAGTGATTTTCTTGTTATGCTGAGGACGAACGGCGGCCATTTTCTTGTAGTCCGTTCAGTCCTTGCATATGTTAATTACATATTGTTGTATATCTCTATAGTCTATGTGTGCCTATTCTTTGGGGTATGTGTCTGAATCTTTGACTGGCTTATGACTATGGTTGCTTTCATTGAACTGTGGAGAACTGATACTTATTACTGTAGGTATAAGTGGATACACGTCAGCGCCATTTTCTTGAAGTCCCGCCACTTGTTTGTGATATTGTTTTGTTATGTTAGGGACGAACGGCGGCCATTTTCCCAAAGTCCGTTCTGTCTCTGCATACACTATGCTGTTTATATTCTGTGAAGTGTCTCTGGGTGTTATAGTGCCTCTATTTGGAATGTGTATTGGAGCTTTAGCTAGATACACTCAGGGAGGGAACTTATTTTTCTTTTTCTTCTCCCTTTATGCTGATTATTTGTAGGGGACCTTACTAGACACTACGGCGCCATTTTCTTGTAGTCCCGACTCGAGTATCATGATTGCATACATATCTGTAGGTGTATTGTGCATAATTTCCAAACAATATGTGAAAAGCTTCTGCGTTTTAGATACTGTCTCTTTGTCATTAAAGTGCAGTTATATATAAGGTGTGTGACTGTGCTCACATGGTAGATATTTATTTTTTGAGATAAAAGCATAATATTCAATTAAATCTGATAGGGTAGTGTTGTGTATTACACGCGCGTGTGCTAGGTTATAGTTAATTGGGTGTTTTTTTCACTGTTTTATTTCTAGTGTATGTTGGTCATATCTTTAATATCTTTTGACAGATAGCTATTAATATGGTATCATACATATAGTTGTATGGGATATTGTGCAATATGTGCTGTCTATTCGTAAAGTGCTTTAGTGTGTAAAATAGTTAGGGAGGGATATTTTATCTGTTCTTACGGTCTATGGAGTCAGTGACGTGTAGGATATATACTGGTAGAGTATACAGGCATATATAAAATATTGCATTAAAATATTAAAAATGAATATAAAAAGTATGGTATAGTTAGCGTAGCTACATTCAACTCTTCTGACTCAAAGTATATATATGTAGTGTCTTATTAATATCACAGCCTGTCATACATAATGTCTTTAAAAATCACTGATGAAGCAGTTGAGGTCAAATTCTGCATTCAAACCATGCGGCTTGAGCGTGTCCATAAGGAAAATCCATTTAGATTCTTGTTTGCTCAGGTTTCTTATTTTGTGACTTCCTCTCCAGTGTCTTATGTAGGGTTCAATGCCCCAAAATTGTAGCTGTTTTAGATCTCTCTGATGCACCTTTGCAAAGTGTCTCGATGCGGGTTGTTTGTCAGAGCCTTTTATTATATTTTGGACGTGCTCTTTTATTCTTTTTCTTAGTAGTCTTTTCGTCCTCCCAATGTACTGTAGTCCACAACTGCATTCGAAGGCATACACTGCTCCTTCTGTGTTGCATCCTATGAAGTCTTTAATTTTATATGTAACTCCTGTTTGTGTGGATGTAAATTCTTGCCTTCTTTGGTTTGGGAATTTAGTGCGGATGCATGAAAAACATCTTTTGCATGGGTAAAAACCTTTTCCTGTGAAGAATGTGAAATTTTTCTTTGGTGGATCCATCACACTTTTCACTATCTTGTCTCTGAGGGTGGGGGCCTTTTTGTAAACAAATTTTGGTTGCTGTGGGAGAATCTCTTTCAGATCTTTGTCTGTTTGTTGTATATGCCAGTATTTCTTTATAATGTTCTCTACTTTCTTATATTGGATGTTGTAATATAGAATGATAGGTACTTGGTCCATCTGGTTGTTTTTCCTTATCTCCTTGGTTATTAGTGTCTTCCTATCTTTCTGTGAGATTTGTTTGATATGCTCTTCTATTTGTTTCTCTTCATATCCTTTTTTAACAAATCTCTCCCCCAAGATTTTTGCTTGTTCAGTGAAGTCTTTATTATTTGTACAGTTCCATTTGATTCTTGTCAGCTGTCCCTTTGGGATGTTGTAAAGCCAGTTTTTATGATGGCAACTTCCTACCGGCAGGTAACTATTACGATCTACCTCTTTGAAGTGCGTTCTTGTTATCAGTTTTTTTTTCAGTTTGTGTTATTTCTAAATCTAAGAAGGTTATTTTCTTCTCGTTGATGTCCCATGTCAGCCTTATGTTTCTGTCATTCTGGTTAAGTTTGTCCAAGAATAGGACTAGTTTTTCTTTATTTCCTTTCCATATGATAATGATGTTGTCAATGTATCTTTTGTACATCTTTAGTTCTGGTGGTGTATTCGTATAAATGCTGTCGTCTTCCCATTGGGCCATTTAAATTCGCTATACTTGGGGCAAATTTTGCTCCCATTGCCACCCCTGTTTTCTGGTGGTAGTATGCCTGTTGGTACCAGAAATAGTTGTTTTTCAGGCTGAAGTCTATGCATTTTATCAAATATTTTCTTTGTTTGCATGGTAGATCGGAGTGTTTTCTGAGTGCCCATTTTACTGCTTCGCATGCTTGGTAGTGTTCAATGATGGTATATAGTGAGGCTACATCTGCCGTTGCCATTATAATTGGTTCCTCTATATCTCCATCTTCTTCTATTAATTGTAGTATGTGTTTAGTGTCTTTCAAGTGGGCTCTAGTTTTTGTAGCTACTGGTTGTAGGAAGTTGTCCACATATTCTCCCATTCTGGCAGTGAGTGAGTCGATCCCGTTCACTATAGGTCTAGGTGGTGGATTCTCTTTGTCTTTGTGTATTTTGGGAGTGCAATATATGATTGGTGTCCGACATGTATCTGGGAGCAAGTACCTGGCTTCTTTTTTATTTAGGATCTCCCTTTTTACTCCTAGTTGTATCACTTTCTCTAATTCCTTTTTAGATTTTGTTAGTGGGTTACTTTTCCATTTTTCATATGTTTTTGTATCTTCCAGTAGTTGTATCATCATCTCATGGTATTTTTCTTTTGATAGCAGCACAATCCCTCCTCCTTTGTCCGCTGGTCTAATGACAAGGTCTTTTCTTTGCATGAGTCTTTTAATACCTATTTTTATATGGGCCGGATCTTCTCTTCTGGTGATTTTTAGATTCTTCACTTCATTTGTGACAAGATTCTTAAAAACTTCTATGTGCTTGTTGTCCTTAATGTTAGGGTTAAAGAGTAATTTGTTTCGTAGATTGCTATGTACAGTTTCTTGTTCTTGATGTATATATTCTTTGGCTCTGATCGGGTTGCTTGCTATGTATTTCTTAATGTTCAGTTTCCCTATGTATTTCTGAATTCCTATATATCTTTCAAACTTATCCATATTTTTGTTTGGTGCATATTTTAACCCTTTATCTAAAACTTTCATCTCCTCTTGGGTTAATGTCTTACCGCTCAGGTTGAATACCCCTTCTCCTATTGTTCTCTTTTTCTTTTGTTGTCTCTTCCCACCTCTGCATCCTCTTTTCTTTCTACACTTTTTCTTGTTATTGCATTCTTTTGTTCTTCTTTTCTTCTCGGAGAGTGTTTCTCCATGCGATTCCCTAAAAAATTCCCCTTATGTCTTTCTTCTCGTTGGTTCCCATATTGGTATTCTTCTCTTCTTTGATCTTCGTAGTATCTGTCATCCCGGCTTTTGTATCGTTCTTCTTCGTATCTTTTGTTGTGGTAGTCCTCTCTCACAGGTGCATAATAGTTATAGGTTGGTACTGGACTTCTATTCTGAGGTCTGTGTGTTTCTTTCCATTGTGGTGTATGATAGTTATGTTGATATGGTCTTCCTCTTCCCTCTCTTGGTCTAGAATTAGGGTTATGCCAGTTGTACAGTTTCCTATTGTTCCAATGCCATTTTCCTCTGGTTTCTTGTGGTGTGCGTTGCCAATACGGCTTGCTTCTAGGGTAATGGGGTGTGTATTCTCCATATTCTGGTCTTCTATCGTAGTTCCTAGGAGTGTCATTTTCACCGTATCTTCTCTAGTTTTTTTGTCTTTTTGGGGTCACTGCATATTTCGCTACTTCATTTGGTGGGTATGTGTTTTGTCTATTGTTGCGTATAGCATTTTCTTCTTGTGGTGTCTCACATTCAATGTATCTCACAGTTTTTTCAGGTGTGGATGCATTCGAATTTGTTTCTTTCGTTAATTGATTCTGCCATTTGAAGACTTGGTCTGTTTTGTAATCATTTATGTCCCTTATATATTTCTTTGCTTTCCTTGTTTTTACTTCACGGTCTTTATTAGTGAGGTCTTTATTCAGTTGTGTGGTCAATGCTACAAACTCTGTTGTGTCTTTATATTTATTGAGTTGTTCTTTCAGCTCTTCTATTGTTGCTTCTATTCTTCTTAGTTTTGTTTGTTTCCTTTTGAGTAGCATTTTTACTAGTTCTACGCCTTTATCATTGAAGAATTGATACCATTCATCTATGGAGTCTTGGTCTGTTAGACCATCATTTAGGGGGACCTCCCATCTTAGTCTCCTTGGTACTATCCTCTCTCTAATGTATCTTTCAAATGTATTATTGTCCCACCATAGGCTTACTTTTTTCTCCATGTTATGCCCTAATTTCCTCATCAGGCTCTCAATATTTACATTGGTGCTAGGGTTTTCTATATTGAATATTTCATCTAGGTTGATTGACCTCTGTTCAATAAATGAAAAAACATCCATGGTTTTCTGCAGAAGTGGGTGAGGATAAGATATAGTAGCGTGTATTTAAGATATACTCCTGCGCTCCCACTGTTACTCTGTGTGTGTCTAGTGGCTAATGCGTGTCAGCTGCTCAGACAGAAGATGTATATCCACAACATCAAGTAAAACACTGTACATATGTCAGAAGAGTGAAGCGCTAACACTTGAATACACTTGAATACCTTGAAAAAATATTTTTTGTATATCATGCATAAATCCTAAAACGCAGGTATAATCCAGGAATAAGCTGTCTATAAGATCACATGCATATACAGGTAAAAATCATCTATAACATCATATGCATATACAGGTAAAAATTAATATTGCTTAGTGGTATCTTGTTATGCGTCCCAATTCCTGGATTATACCTGCGTTTTAGGATTTATGCATGATATACAAAAATATTTTTTATATTTATTATAGGGTATTCAAGTGTTAGCGCTTCACTCTTCTGACATGGGGGGATACGGAGGACACAGATGATACACCTCCCACAGAGGACAGCTTGTCTTTACCTCTGGGCAGCCTGGCACACATGAGCGACTACATGCTGCAGTGCCTGCTCAACGACAGCCGAGTTGCCCACATTTTAACTTGTGCTGATTACTGGGTGGCCACCCTGCTGGATCCCCATTACAAGGACAACGTGCCGTCCTTAATTCCCTCACTGGAGCGTGAGGGATTGTTCTGGGGGGGACACCCCAGAAGACGTCCTATTGGTAATGAAACGCATTGGGTTTTGTGATCCCCTTGAACAATGCTATAGACGTTGCGGATGATGAGCTCATGTCTACTGCAAGTTATGTTAGTTGCTACTCCTTTTTTTAATACATTTCATAAGGATTTTATGCTATGGCGAGATTTTG
The DNA here is from genome assembly GCA_018402905.1 of Glandirana rugosa. Classification (NCBI taxonomy): domain Eukaryota; kingdom Metazoa; phylum Chordata; class Amphibia; order Anura; family Ranidae; genus Glandirana; species Glandirana rugosa. The sequence continues at coordinate 830,812 of BLSH010196346.1, read as the reverse complement.
TTTCCTTGCATGGATGGTTGAGCTATTGTGATGCTTCATCTGTGGTGACCTGAAGATTGGACTCCCGGTGCCAACTATCTATATTGAATCTGGCAATCCATATCTCTGAGGTGGAAATCCATTCCAGCCTATTGGATGTGCTTTCTCTTTAAGAGTTAGCTTTATGCTGGTTACTATCGGTTTCCGGTAAGTGTTTATTGCACCTGGGGGTGGATCACATTGACAGACCTGATTGGAGTCATCGGCACACCTGTGAAGATTCAACATTTCTATTCACTGTATCGCTCACTGTCTGGAACTTTTCATTCACCTGTCTCCCTACCTTTTCCATCTATGAGAATTGTCCGGGTTGGAATTCAGTACATAATATTGGATACTTCTTGACATTTAGTGGGTTTGGTTTACCCTCATGTGTTTAGCCATATTTTTGCCTACTGGCATCTTAGGCTGGAACTGAGTATACCAACCCTATCTAGTACCAAGTGTGCTTTATTTTTCATTGTGTGCTTGTTAGCCTATTTTTGCTGATTTGTCCCTTGAGAATCAGTATATTACCTATTATGTTTGGTTGTTCAATTTATAGATAGCGCTGCACTATTGTTGTTTTAACTTGTGCTGATTACTGGGTGGCCACCCTGCTGGATCCCCGTTACAAGGACAACGTGCCGTCCTTAATTCGCTCAATGGATCGTGATCGGAAGATGCGTGACTACAAGCGCACGCTGGTAGACGCGCTGCTGAGGGCATTCCCAAATGACACCGGGGGCTCAGTGGAAACACAAGGCGAAGGCAGAGGAGAAGGAAGAGGTCGCCAACGCAGCTGTGGCACCGCCAGCACCTCAGAAGGCAGGGTTAGCATGGCCTAAATGTGGAAAAGCTTTGTCAGCAGCATGCCACAACAAACAGCACCACCAGCTGATAGGCAACATCTTAGCAAAAGACAGCATTTCAGCAACATGGTGGAACAGTATGTGTGCAACGCCTACACGTACTGATTGATGGGTCTGCCCCATTCAACTTCTGGGTCTCCAAATTGGGCACATGGCCGAAGCTTGCCCTTTATGCCTTGGAGGTGCTAGCCTGCCCTGCAGCCAGTGTATTGTCTGAACGTGTGTTTAGCACGGCAGGGGGTGTTATCACAGACAAGCGCAGCCGCCTGTTCACAGCCAACGCGGACAAGCTAACGTTTATTAAAATGAACCAGGCATGGATTCCACAAGACTTGTCTGTACCTTGTGCAGAATAGACATTTATACCGGCCTCACACAGCCATTGGTATACTTAAGTGAACTTTTTTTTTTATGGAACATAAGTCTTTATTGGAATTTGTAACAGGAGAAACATGAAAAATAAACCATGGTACATTTTATATGGAAAAAGTGGACCCATGCTAGAACATCTCTGGGTTTGTCTGCAGATAGTGATCTTTTTTTTTTTTGTAATATGTCTCAATATTTTGGGGGCTACCCCAATTAGAAAAAAACAAACAAACAAACAAACAAACAAAAAACAGTGTTGGCTACCTCCTCCACTGCCACTTCCACCTACACCGCCACGGTCACCGCCACCTCAACCTCCTACTCCACATCCACCTCCTCCTCCATTTTTTATTTTTTTATGTGATTTTAAGTTATTTCCCTATCCACATTTGTTTGCAGGGCACTTGTGCTACTCTCACCCCCATTTTGTTCCTTTTGTAGCCCTCTAGCCCTTTCCAGGACTTTTTTACAGCCATTTTGTGCCCAAAAGTTCGGTTCACCATTGACTTCAATGGAGTTCGGGGTCCGGGGTCAAGTTCTGGGCCGAACTCTAACTTTTTCGCGAAGTTCGGCCGAACCCGAACAACCAGGTGTCCGCTCAACTCTAATTGTGACCTTTGAACATATTGCCCCTACTGCTGTTCTATTATTGTTGTAATGATTGGGCTCAACCCTCCTTGAAATTTAATAAAAACTGTATTTGAAAAAAAAACTGTGTATATACTGTATATAATAAAATTGCTATATTGCAGCTTGTTACTGTCATGTGTTCCTATGCCTCATAAAATATATAAACCTCAAAAAAACAAGTACATTTTAAAAATCCAGCTGTGCCAAATCACAGAAAAAACAATATTCCTCAAAATATTCTGTGTGTGCAACAAACAACATTAACAATACATAAAATGTGAATAATCACTAGATTTTCTATAAACAGTATTAATAATTGATATGAGGCTCAAATCTTCAAAAACAACACAGTCCACAATCTTCTTTATAAATGCTGTGTTGTTATTGTGATATCACATGCGACAATTTGCATACGTGCTTGCAGTGCATATTCCAAAAAAAAAAAAAGCGTGTCACCAGTGTGATCCACCACCTCTCACTAAAGCCTGTATACCACTCTGTCCGGACTCCAGCCAATTCACAAAAAAAAAAAGAAATATACCTCTTATGGTGTATTGTTAAAATAAACATTACTTTATTAAAAAAGGGAAGAAAAACGACTCTACTACTACAAATACAATGTACTATCCAATCCAGTGCACAAAATAACCACAAAATTCTTCATAAATTTAGGCGAATATGTATTCTGGTAAAAAAAAACAATAAACATATACTGATTGGTTTGCGCAAATGTTATATAGTCTACAAACTATGGGATATATACTGGATTTTTTGCCCCTAGTAATGATGGTGATCAGCGGCTTATAGAGGGACTGCGCTATTGTGGCAGACAAATCGGACACTATCTGACACCTTTGACACTTTACAAGAACCAGTGACACTAATACAGTGATTAGTGCTAAAATATGCACTGGCACTGTACTAATGACACTGGCTGGGAAAAGGGTTAAATATTTAGGGTGATCAAAGGGTAAACTCTGTGCCTAGACAGTGTTTGTGTTTACTATGTGTGCTGCTTTTACTAGTCGAAGAGATGCATTTTAGTTCCTGCAGGAACACAAAATGTATCCCTTCCCCCCTGTCAGAATGAAACTGCCTTGTCTGCCAGTTGATCAGTGGCAGATCGGCTTCTGCTGTCAATAATCACAGCAGAAGTGGCCCATCATTGGCGTAAGTGTGCACCCCCTGCAATTGGTAGTACAGGACCACATATATATATATATATACACAGAAACCTGCACACAGATGCCGCCCTGTAGCAGTAAAACTGCTATAGAGCGGTCAGGAAGTGGATAATATCACCTTTTATAAGATATAAAACACATTGCCCCCTTAAGAAAAGTCATCAATGTAAGCATATGCATAGATAACCTACTTCCTGCTTCCTGACATATTTCGCCATGTGATCAGTGACTTCCTGACTTGACTTACTGCCACTCCACCAATAGCACTTATTATCTCACTGCCAAGGCACCAACCCATTGTCCTTTACTTGCTGCCACTGCACAAGTACTCTGGCCATTGCACCAATAATCATTACTCTACTTGCCACGGCTACTCTGATGTTCACCTAATCACTTGCCACCAGAAGGAATTTGGTCACTGTGAGTAACAGACTTGCTTTTGTTCCCATTCTATTAAAGATTTTATGGCAAATGGCAGTCACAGTGTTTAGAGAACGATTTAAAGTAGAACTAAAGTCAAAACTTTTTTTTCATTTTGGATAAAGGAGGGAGGATTATAACCTCCTGACCAGTGGTGGCCTGTCCATACAGGACACAGGGGCACCGCCCCCCTAATCCATGCATCCGGCCCTTAATCTACATGCAGGGCACCGGACGCATGGATTCCAATGGGGTTTTTTTTTGTTCTTTGCAGCACGTGATTAGAGCCAGAGGTTCTAATTGGCTTCAAATAGGGTGGGCTTGGAAAGCAGAGCACTGCGCCCGTGCCCATCCACTTGTGTGACAATAGCGAATTAGTATTCACTATTGTCTTCCTGATTCTTCTCCCTGGCCAATCAGGAAGCGGGTCCTGAGACCGAGAGGAGAAGCGACCGGATTGGCCACCGAGGAGGAAGCCGGCGATAAGGAGGAGACATAGGGGCCTCTGTGAAGCATGTGAAGCCGTAGAGGATGAAGAGACCCAAGAGGGATCCAAAGCTGGACCTAGATGGGGTAAGTGCAGGACTGGTGAGCCGACAGATGAGCGATCAACGTGGGGGGGGATGGAGCACTAGCAGTCACAGCTCCTGACGGGTTGTTTTGCCATCTGTGTCCCATTGGGGAGATTGACATTCACTCCCTGTCCAATAGCCAAAACAGGAAGTGATACGAAATCCCTCAACAGTTAAGGAATTTATTTTTGTCTCCATCAGAAGATTTCTCTTTTATTAGTGTTCTGAGTGTAGCCAATGTCCCGGAAGTAGTGATTCACCTGCTCACAACTACCCTCAATCACACTCCTACTGGCATCCAGAGTCAGAAAACAGGCTTGCTCTTTGTTTTTGTTGTTTTTATGTGGGTTTTGAACTTGGATAGGGATTGGGGTAGTTATGGGATGCCCAAGAATCACCAGTTCTGTACACGGGACCACTATATACACTCTCCAGTATATACACTTCTCCAACTTCTCTCCAGCACACTTGTTGCTTCTCTGGCAACTCCTGGTTCCTCTCTCCTGCACACTATTACTTTGCACTGGTGAGACCTGGAAGAAAATTTACCAGATCTCCAAACAGTCTTGCTTGGCCTAGCTAGCACATGTGATGTAGATTTATCAGACCTCCGGACCACCCTTTGCAGGCTTAGGGTTGAGGTTCCCCTTGTGTAGAAGTTCATTTGTTGGTGCTAGCTAGTCACAATGGACTACATCTCCCAGCCCATCCACAACCTGTCCATGACACCAGATCCCAGTCTCTCCCTGTACCTCTTCCACACTGTCTTCCTCCCAATCTGCTTTGTGCATCTCCACTTCCCTGGGCTATGTCACCTGTTACTTGTAGTTCCTCCCGGAGATCTCTCTGATAGTGTTCTCTCTCCTGCTGTCCTCTTCCACTCCCCCTTGTGCCTCTCCTGCAGGATCTCTCTCTCCTCCTGGCTGCATCCAAGCTCTCCCTGGCCGAGATCACCCCCCCAGACTAGGGGCTCCTTCAGGCCCTGACAGCCTCCACACTACTCCTTCTCCATCACTTCCACCCAAACTCTCCTCCCCCCATTGGGCAGACCACAGTATTTAAGGAGGCCTTCCCCCTGCCAGTCCAAGTTGGGGATTGGTCAGGGCTCCTTTACATACATCAGAAAGCCTCACCTCTTCTCCCCATCCCCTTTTCCAGAACTTTCTGAAGAAGAGGGGAGGGGTAAGCAAGGGGTGTTTCTTCCTGCAGTCTCCAGTCCTCCCTGGGGCACTCCCTTGCCCAAAATCAAAACAATAAGGCCTGACTCCCAGCTTGGCCTGACTAAATTTTACCTACTCGCAACGAAAATCTACTAAGCACCTACCTATGGTACATGAGAATAACCCAAAATTTGGGAATTTCCTTCACTTTTACTTTTACAGTTAGAGAAGGTGAATCTTCCTAATGAAGGGCACAGACAGCAACAAAAACTTGACAGGTGTTACAATCCCTCTCCACGCTGTAAAACTAAAAAGAGTTTTGTCTTTAGTTATATTTTAAGTTCTTGCCTGAATTTGCTCTTTAGATAATAATCCTCGATTCATGTAATGACTTCATTGTAGAGCAGTAGATCCCCAATGCCCCGCAAGCCCTTTATCAGACTGTGAAAGGGCCCCGTGTTATACAAGTGCTGCTGTATCTACATACAAGAATCTATGAAACATGATATTCAGAACAGCACGTTTAAACGAGAACATTAAGGGTTGTCTGTCTCCTTCTGGAGAACAGCTGCTACAGGGACGCCGCAACAATAAACAATAAAGCGTCAACATGATTAAAATGTAAACTCTTTCATTCTCTATAGAAAACATTAAACTGAAGAAATCATTTATTCTCTCCATGGCTCCACTTAGAGTCTGGCGCCCTTTTTATAAGAGTTTGGATGGTACTTACGAGCTGCGTTTCAAGGTTAACGATTTCCCAGAAGAAGACTTACAAATACAGGCTACGAATTTAAAAATTATTTTCCCCAAGATTGTGTACACCTGAGGCTGGATGACAGTCCATTTACTTGTGACCACATGCATTTCAGCCAGACAGCTTGGCCATCCGAGTGTTTTGATATTCTGATCAGCTTTAGAGAACATCAAACCATAAATTGTCTATCGAGGAAAAGGACACAGCATAGGGCAGCCTACGATAATCAGTTTTTTAACTGTAGGATATATTTATATCCAAATTATATGCATTAGTTCCAGCCGCCAAAAACCATTTTGCGTGTCGCATTTAGTGAGGCATCTGTTTTTCGATGCCATGTGGTCTGGTTATTGGTGGTCAGATCTTTTTCATAGCTTCAGGATGTAAATGTATCACATAACATAAAAAAAACAGATCAGCTAAGAATGCCCATCTCAGTTCCTTTTGTTACATATGCAATGTATAGTGATATCTACAAATGATGAGCACAAAATACCTACATGAAATAGTTGGGATCTAAAGCAGCTGAGTTATGAAAAAACAGCACAATTGTTAGGGGTTAGAGGCTATAAGGACCTTGTAGTTCAGCATTCTCTGTCCTTAACTGCATGGGATATCAAACCATGTATGGGTCTTTCTCATTACTGCCTTAGATAGAGTTTTTGGTTGCTAGCCAATTGGTCATCATCTATTGGATTATGCTGTCTTCTGGATCCCCAAGCCCTACTCCATAGAAGCAATGGTTTCCAAGCACTGCACTGATCATGGCCAGCCAGAGTGAAAAAAAAGCTGGCTTTGTAATGACAGGCTGTGCCTTTTTTGTAAAATAGCAGTTCTAGATACACAGCTGGCCTAGAGGACAAAATGAGACAAATGACCGTTGGGCAGTGGTTCAGTTATCCTGCCTGGACGTCGTATGACGTCCGCCAGGATAACCCATGATGGCGCGCCCGTGGGGGCGCGCAGCACAGTGATCGGTGGTGGGGTGTGTCACTCTGACACACCGCATTACCGATCTCGGTAAAGAGCCTTCATCGGAAGTTCTTTACCACGTGATCAGCCGTGACCAATCACGGCTGATCACAGTGTAAATAGGAAGAGCTGTCTATTGAAATTTCCTCTACTCACGTCTGAAGACGTGAGTAGAGGGGAGCCATTCAGTGGCTCTTCTGACAGGGGGGTCTACGCTGATTGTTTATCAGTGCAGCCCCCCCCCCATGGATTGCCACCCAGGACCACTAGGGAGCCCACCCAGGGACCTCCAGGGAGCCCACCCTAGACCACCAGGTAAGGGGCCATACAGTGTACTATAGGGATCACACTGTGCCCATCTGTGATGCCTGCCAGTGCCTCTCTAACAGTGCTATCTATCAGTGCCGCCTATCAGTGCCCACCAGGGACACCTATCAGTGCCCATCAGTGCCTACTATCAGTGCACATCAGTGCCATCTATCAGTGCCCATCGGTGCCACCTATCCATGCCCATCAGTGCCTCATATGAGTGCCCATCAGTGCTGCTTTTCAGTGCCCATCAATGCTGCATATCAGTGCCCATCAATGCTGCATATCAGTGCCACCTATCAGTGCTGCATATAAGTGCCATCTCATCAGTGTCCATCAGTGCCACCCCATCAGTGCCAATCAGTACTGCCTCATCAGTGTCCATCAGTGCAGTCTCATCAGTGCCTGTCAGTGTAGCCTCATCAGTGCCCAGTGGTGAAGGAGAAAATGTACTTATTTACAAAGCTTTTTTTTTCAAAATTTTCGGTCTTTTTTTTTATTTGTAGCACAAAAAATAAAAACTGTAGCGGTGGTCAAATACCACCAAAAGAAAGCTCTATTTGTGGGACAAAAATTATAAAAATTTAATTTGGGTACAGTGTAGCATGACCACATAATTGCCATTCAAAATGTGACAGCACTGAAAGCTGAAAATTGGTCTGGGCGGGGAGGGGGGAAAGTGCCTGGTATTGAAGTGATTAAGAAGGCTCTACTGTTTTCTACACTTGCTTAGTGAGTGGCTTTTTGATCAATTTTAGCCAACCTCACCATACCTGTGTATCTCTCTTGTCCTAAACTGGGACTACTATATCAATTTTAGTTTTTGTTTGGACTATAGTTAATTCAGACTGATTGTATAGTTTTCCACCTGGTTTTTCCCTAAGCTTAAGTTGCCTTGTGATTTCTCACTGTCACCAGTGGATGTCACTTGCATCACTGGTCATAGTATGAGATTTCACAAACAAAACTAAGTTATACATATTTATATTTTCTTCAGCCAATCCAGTGGGAGGTTTATACCACTGGTGCATGCTGTGGAAGGATATAAATAAATGTTTGGAAAAGGCCATGTTCTCTCTCTCTTCCCCTACGCTGATACCTAGGGAGGTGCTGCTAGATGAAGCTCTGCCATTAGACCAAAGAGCCTGTTTTGGGGCCTAACATCTGCTGTGTTGGAAAGAACAACAGCATGATTGCATATAAACTAACTATATACTGTATGCATTATACTTATCTATGCAGCAGGTGGCGCTGTAGTATTATAGTGTGTCGTTTATGTGTATTATATGGTAATGTAATCACAGGATGTTCTGTCTATGTTCAGTGTGTACTTGTTTGTTGTTCTCTTCCTGTCTCCATGATGTAAGACATGTTCTGATATTTCTCCATGAAACTAAAGCATTGCTGTATACAAGAAGCCTCCAGCGCATAATTCAATGCCCTGCTAACATGCTGAAGTGGTCCTGAAGCTGTCCTGCCTGGTCTAGAGGAAGCTGTGCCAAAGGGAAGACCCAGAGGAGGCCCATTGCTGGAGAAAGCCAGGAAGAAGGCTGGTCTCTCAGAAGGACCTGGTGACTCACTTGGAGGACACACTGAAATTTTGGAACGTGCTTACAGTGTTGCTGGGCCAGCTTAACGTTTTTGACACTGGGAAGCTGGAAATTGATCTGGATCTGGAGAGTCTGTAAGTGATCTGCTATGGTATCTTGGATCACTAATCCTCACCTCCTTATCTTTCTGCAATAAAACTTTAGAAAGACAAAAGTGACTGCTGCCCAATATCCTTTCTTTCTCCCCTCATTTTAACCATGGACTTAGCCCTGTGAAATGCTAGTCCACCCTGGCCTCTGAAGGTGCTATCCTGCCTTTGGGGTCAGTGGGGTGCTACACCTGTCTGGTTATACCGTTATATCTAGATCACAAACAAAAGTCTTTAATTGATTTGCATATAGGAAGACATGCCACCACATCAAGGTACCTTTGCAAAGTGTGGTCCTTCTCTAAACTATATGAGCACCCACCCTATGTCATTCTTATTTCCAGGGCTTTTTTTCTCAGAGAATAGGTGCAGGAACTCCCCTCTTCTAAGAAACCCCTTGTCTCCACCCCCTACCTACCTCCAAGCACTGTTCCTTGTTTCCACCACCTATCCACCTCCCAGCACCACCTCTTTTAGAGAAAAAAGAACCAAGTATCATTTTTTGGGGCTAAGTAATCCCTATGAAATTCGACAAAGAACCATGTTATACCCCCCCACATGCTTTTCTTCTCCTCTAGCGAGGTGTAGCACCTATTTGATCTACAAGTTGATGTATATTATTACTTGACTGCACTGCCACTAGATCTGTCGGTCTATACTACTGTTAAAACTGTCTTGTTTTTCTCAATAAAAAATTTGAACAAGGAAATTCGACAAAGAAAAGAGGGTCATCTCAACAAAGATGTGGATTTTACGGGCACACCATGAGACAAAGTAAGTATATCATTAAAATATTAGTTTATTAAAGAATTGATTCTAAAATCATTGGGAATGGTTAAACACATTCTGCAGAATAGGTATATACCTTTCCCTCTACAAAGTAATATAATAATGTAGCCTACAAATCACAAGATTAACAGAGATACACATGTAAATAAATGACATGATTTAGAAAAAATACAGACAAATTAATTGATATCGTGATAGGTCAGGTAAATGCATTTCACAAATATTTCTTCAGGGCCATATATGTTGTGTAGGCTGAAGTTAATGTGGCGATCGACAAACCAGGGAATACAATCGGGGGCGGACACAGGGGATCAATTAAAGCGGCCAGATTAGCAGTAGAGGAGATGTATCTAAAATATGTCTAGAGGGAAATCTCCAGGAAGAGTGCATTTAAATGTGTAGTTGTATTGTATGGAAATGCCTTTCATAAAGCCCAGGGATCCCCATACAAAGAGGTTATATTCCAAGGTGTGGTACTGTATTGGGTTTTGACACCTTTAATGAAACGTATACAAGGAGGTGTATCGGGATGAGGTAATAAATCGAATGTCCACGGAGAGATCCCTGTATCGATGGAGCAAGTCTAAAGCAGCATTTTATTGGGACTATTAAATATGAGATTTTATTTAAGACTTTGTTTAGGATTCCATTATATTTTTTAATTTTGATCATTTTTTTAAATAAATAATTTATTGTATGTTGAGGTCACTACCATAAGCGCTGCACTTATAATTTATTTACATAAACTGGTAATAAGCCCACTCTTTTTCAAAGTACAGCAACATGCTGGAAGCCCAGGTTCTAGCACGTGTAGTATGAAGTCGTTTTTATGATATCTCTCAGTGGCATGGGCAATTCTTCTTATACCTGTGATTGGTGCCCCCTGCACATTGAGGCTAGATGTAATGGAGTAGAATTTTACTAGTGTAATATGCTACTTTTGACAAATTTCTAGGAAATCTCATCTCAACACCCATGAATTTAGCTGCACTAACAGACTGCCATGCTCTCAATTTCAGTTGCCATGCTCTTAAATTTCAAGTTCAACAGTTACTTACACACCACTTACACAGATTCACCACTGGTAGTAAAGAGAAGAAGCCTTGTGTAAGCTGCTGTAGGCAAGGGGTCACTAGGGTTGGTGTCACCTGATGCGGGAAAACATGGTGTCACCCCCCCCGTACTAAGCAGGCTAGTGCATCGGTGCGGCTCTCCCTCCTTGACATGCCACAATGGATGGAGCTGCGATGCGATTTGGGGGTGGATGGAGCTGTGATGGGATCGGTTAGTGTCCATATTCTTCTTAACGGGTACGGT
>BLSH010196346.1:778669-789272 GCA_018402905.1 Glandirana rugosa | reverse complement strand
AGAAGGAGAAGACCAGAGGAAGAAGTGGGGAAGGAGAAGATGGAGGAAGACCAGAGGAAGAAAGAGGAAGAGGCAGGGAAGAAGAAAACTGTCTTTTGTCACATTATACTACTTTTTTTTTTGGTGAATGGGGGGCAGGATCTGGGGGTTCCCTTGTTAAAGGGGGCTTCCAGATTCTGATAAGCCCCCTGCCCGCAGACTCCGACAACCACTTGCCAGAGTTGTCAGGAAGAGGCCCTTGTCCTCATCAACATGGGGACAAGGTGCTTTGGGGAGGATCCCAAAGCACCCTCCCCATGTTGAGGGCATGTAGCTTGGTATGGTTTTGGGGGGTGCTCGCTCGCTCCCCCTTTTCCTGACCTCCAGGCTGCATGCTTTGATAAGGGTCTGGTATGGATTTTGGAGGAGACCCCACAGCATTTTTAATTTAAATGTTGGCATGGGGGGTCCCCTCCGAATCCATACTAGATTTTGGGGGGGACCGCACGTCAATTTTTTAAAATTTTGACCGCACGCCATTTTATTCCATCATTTTTATTTGAGCCGGCAATAGATTATCAACCGCAAGCAAGTTTAAATGACAATTTTTCCATTAGAAATGTCATTATTGCTGCGGCATTTTCTACACATTGCACAGATGCGCCACTTTACAGGCAGACTATGGGAACCCCCCCCCCCAAGTACAATATTTAAAGGAATTTTTAATTTTTATTGTTTCACTTTAAGCATCATTAAAATCACTGCTTCTTTAACTTCTTGCTGACCGCCGTACCACTATAAGTGGCGACAGCGTGGCTCTGTCCCGCGAATCACCGCTTATAGTCCTCACTTTAGTGCACGGTGGCTAGGGGGTGAGCCGCACGCTCCCTGAGCTTGGCTGCGGGTTGGGCGGACTCGATGTCCACCAGTGACTCGCGATGCCCTGTGACGGCCAGAACGGGGAACCGCGGATGTAAACACTGCGGTTTACCGTTCTGACAGGCGGCATGTCAGAGATCTGCTGATCCCTGTACTCGGGATCAGTTAGATCTCTGGTGCCCCTGCCAGCCCAGCCCCCTCACAGTTAGAACACGCCTAGGGATCACAGTTACCCCTTTCACTGGCCCCTGCAGGTTAACCCATTCACTGCCAATGACATTTATACAGTAATCAGTGGATATTTAAATTTCTGATCGCTGTATAAGTGTCATTGGTCCCAGAAAAGTGTCAAAAATGTCCGACATGTCCGCTGCAATATCGCAGTCCCGATAAAAATCGCAGATCACCGCCATTACCAGTAAAAAAGATAAAAAAATTGTAAAAACGCCAGAAATGAATTCGCATGGTTTTTAAACGCAGCAACATTTGCGCAAACTAATCAATAAACGCCGATTGCCATTATTTTTCCACAAATATGAGGAAGAATATAAATCGGCCAAAACTGATGAATACATTTGTTTCTTTGCATTTTTTTTTTTTTTTTTGGATTTGTATTTTAGGAAAAAGTAAGAAATATTGTTTTTTTTGCAAAATTGTCGCTCTTTTTTTGTTTATAGCGGTAATCAGAAATGCCGCAGAGGCAATCAAATACCACCAAAAGAAATCTCTATTTGTGGGGGAAAAAGGACGCATATTTTGTTTGGGTACAACATTGCACGGCTGTGCAATTGTCAGTTAAAGCGTCGCAGTTCCTGAATCGCCAAAAGTGCTCTATTCCTAACATGGGAAATCCTTCCGGTCTTTAAGTGGTTAAAAACAATTGTTTCAAAAACTTTTTTCTATTGATACATGTCCCTCAGGGCAGTACCCAGGTCTCCATATACTTTTAATGGCCAATAACTTGCATACAAGCTTTCAATAAGGACTTTGGATTTTGCAGGTTTGAGCCCCATTGACTTCTAATATTGCCGCATATAGGATCTGACAGGCATGTTCGGCGGTAATAACGCACTGTACCATTTGCATATCCGCCCAGTTTCTGAGAGTTGTAGTCTTAATTGCCTTTAATTGGGTGCTATTTTCATGCACCGCAGGAGCGCACATTGGTGCTACGGTAGATTACCCCCATTGACTCTCTTGTAGGTTAGTTCATGGTAATTAGGGTCGAAGTTCCAGTTTGCTGTTACCATCTGTTTGAGGCAAATCCTTTTCAAAATGTATGGTCCCAGCAAATTTGTGTGGAGGTTTGCCCAGGAGAATTTTACATATTTTTTTCAAATTTATTTTGGGGCACATTGTCTTTATTTTATGTTGATATGGCCTTTTTGGTTAAACTTTTGCGGTAAGGCTTGCCTTTGACAAAAAGTAGGCTTTTGTTTCAGTGGTGGTATTTTGGGGCTTTCGTTTATTTTGGGGAAGTTTGGGGTGCTTAAAGCACAAGACTATTTGCTTCTGGGAATGCTTTTTGTTTCCATAACTTGCATTGTTTGAACGAAAATAAAACTAAATGCAAGAACAGTGTGCACCTAAACCAACGCAAATGATACTCTTTTGGTAAATTAAAAGTAAGGCATAGACTAGTTAGGCTTGTTATCCCTGGCTAAAACTCTCCTGATGCTTGATACTTTTTCACTTCTGTATCATCTGTAAACTCTTAATTCTTGTATTAAAAATACAGCCTGTTCTCTTTGTCTCTAGTAAATTTTAGTCTAACCTTGCTTGTTAAAATTGTGCTGCTGACCAATTTTACACTGCTGTATCACTTGCAGTCTCTTAACCCTTCTAGTAAATCCCCTAACGCTGTTCCATTGCCTTTCAGTGTATTGTATGGCAATTTGGTAATGCTAACATTTGCTCTGTTGAATCATGTGAAGTTTGAATTGTATTTATAAAAATATGGGAACAAGGCAAAAAAAATTAGCAAAGGGCGAAAGCTGAACAATTGTTAAATATATTTAATTTAACTGGTAATATAGTTTTTCTAAAAAGATAAATTGCTTACTCATTCCAAACTATCCAGTATTGAGGGTTACAAAATAAAGTAAAAAATAAAGTAAAAAAAATATATAACTGTTGAAGGCAAAGGATAGGTTGATCTAAATATTTGTCTTAGTCTTTCTTCACAAAGGAGATGTTAGGAACAAAACATATGGTGGTGAGATATAGCAGATGCTCCCTATTTAAAATCACTTACCTAACTAAAACAAGAAGAAATTATGTTATGTTCTACCAAAAGTAAGATAAAGCACCTGGCCCATATGGCACCCATCCCTGTGTGCTGGAAAAATTTAGGTTTCCCTCTAGCCAATTCTGAAAGTTAAACCTTACAATTAACACAGGGAGCACTATAGATGTAATACTTGTTTTTTTTACCCAGGCATTACTGTAGTGCACAAGTTTAACGTATACCTTATCTTGCCTCATAATATGATGTTCTTGGAACATGCCTGCTTTTGATCCTGCAATACACTCCTTACTGCCTTTCACCTTCTAAAACCTAAATATTAACCACTTGCTCACTTGGCACTTAAACCCCCTTCCTGCCCAGGCCAATTTTCAGCATTCAGCGCTGTTACACTTTGAATGACAATTGCGCGGTCATGCTACACTGTACCCAAATTACATTTTTATAATTTTTTTCACACAAATAGAGCTTTCTTTAGGTGGTATTTAACCACCACTGTGATTTTTATGCCTTGCTAAACAAACAAAAAGATTTTGAAGAAAAAAAACAGTTTTCATACTTTGTTATAACTTTTTGCAAATAGGTAATATTTCTCCTTCATTCATGTGCGCTGATGAAGCTGCACTTACGGGCACTGATAGGCTGCACTGATTGGCAGTGAGGGGCTGCACTGGTGGGCACTGATAGGCTGCACTGATGGGCACTGATAGGCAGCATTAATAGGCACTGATAGGTGGTACTGATGAGGCTGCAGTGATGGACACTGATAGGTGGCACTGATGGGCACTGATAGGAGGCACTGAAGGGCACTGATAGGTGGCACTGGTGGGCACTGGTAGGCACTGGTAGGTGACACAGACAGGCAGCACTGATAGGTGGCACTGATGATGAGGCACTGATGGGCACTGATTGGCAGCACTGATGGGCACTGATAGGTGGCACTGGTTGGCATTGATACGTGGCACTGGTGGGCACTGGTAGGTGGCACTGTTTAGCAGTGCTGATATGCATTGGTGGGTGGCACTGGTGGGCACTGGTATGTGGCACTGGTGAGCACTGCTTAGAAGCAGTGGGTCTGGAGTGTGCGGGACCGATGTCCCGTTTACTCCACACGTAATTGGCTTTTCTTTGTCCTCACACTGTCAGGGGACACGCAGGCAGCTCATGCATAGGGGGATGTACAGTATCTCACAAAAGTGAGTACACCCCTCACATTTTTATGAATATTTTATTATCTCATTTCATGTGACAACACTGAAGAAATGACACTTTGCTACAATGTAAAGTAGTGAGTGTACAGCTTGTATAACAGTGTAAATATGCTGTCCCCTCAAAATAACTCAGCATACAGCTATTAATGTCTAAACCGCTGGCAACAAAAGTGAGTACACCTCTAAGTGAAAATGTTCAAACTGAGCCCAAAGTGTCAATATTTTGTGTGGCCACCATTATTTTCCAGCACTGCCTTAACCCTCTTGGGTATGGAGTTCACCAGAGCTTCACAGACTGCCATTGGAATCCTCTTCCACTCCTTCATGACGATATCACGGAGCTGGTTGATTTTAGAAACCTTGTGCTCCTCCGCTTTCCATTTGAAGATGTCCCACAGATGCTCAATAGGGTTTAGGTCTATAGACATGCTTGGCTAGTCCATCACCTCTACCCTCAGGTTTGTAGCAAGGCAGTGGTCATCTTGGAGGTGTGTTTAGGGTCATTACCATGTTGGAATACTGCCCTGCTGCCCAGTCTCTGAAGAGAGGGGATCATGCTCTGCTTCAGTATGTCACAGTACATGCTGGCATTCATGGTTCCCGCAATGAACTGCAGCTCCTCAGTGCCGGCAGCACTCATGCAGCCCCAGACCATGACACTCCCACCACCATGCTTGACTGTAGGCAAGACACACTTGTCTTTGTACTCCTCACCTGGTTGCCGCCACACACGCTTGAACCAAATAAGTTTATCTTGGTCTCATCAGACCACAGGACATGGTTCCAGTAATCCATGTCCTTAGTCTGATTCTCTTCAGCAAACTGTTTGCTGGCTTTCTTGTGCATCATCTTTAGAAGAGGCTTCCTTCTGGGATGCAGACCAATTTGATGCAGTGTGCGGATTATGCTCTGAGCACTGACAGGCTGACCTCCCCACCCCTTCAACCTCTGCAGCAATGCTGGTAGCACTCATACGTCTATTTCATAAAGACAACCTCTGGATATGATGCTGAACATGTGCACTCAACTTCTTTTGTCGACCATGGCAAGGCCTGTTCTGAGTGGAACCTGTCCTGTTAAACTGCTGTATGGTCTTGGCCACCATGCTGCAGCTCAGTTTCAGGGTCTTGGAAATCTTCTTATAGCCTAGGCCATCTTTATGTAGAGCAACAATTCTCTTTTCCAGATCTTCAGAGAGTTCTTTGCCATGAGGTGCCATGTTGAACTTCCAGTGATCAGTATGAGAATGAGAGCGATAACACCAAATTTAACACACCTGCTCCCCATTCACACCTGAGACCTTGTAACACTAACGAGTCACATGACACAAGGGTAGGAAAATGGCTAATTGGGCCCAATTTGAACATTTTTACTAAGGGGTGTACTCACTTTTTTGCCAGCAGTTTAGACATTAATGACTGTGTGTTGAGTTATTTTGAGGGGACAGCAAATTTACACTGTTATACAAGCTGTACACTCACTACTTTACATTGTAGCAAAGTGTCTTTTCTTCAGTGTTGTCACATGAAAAGATAGCATAAAATATTTACAAAAATGTGAGGGGTGTACTGACTTTTGTGAAATACTGTATATATACACATAGCGTTATGAGTAATAAATGTCTTAGCATTCTTTTTATTTTTAAAAAACTTACCTTGCTCTTCCCTGTGATCCCGCTCCCATCTTGAGTTTGGGCATCTGAAGCCCACTCGTTGCTTCATCCGGGATACGGCTCTCGCACGTGCGCATATCATAGAAAGTGTGGCGCAGGAATACCGCAATATTACAAGGGGAGAATGCCCATTGACTCCTGGGATTGATGAAACTCTTATCCCAGGAGCCTATTCGCGGCTGTCAGCCAGAAATTACGTACAGGTACAGCTAAAGCGGAGCATTGGGAAATAAGGTACATATGTTGCTGAAAAAAAGTGCCCAATGATAATTGTGCAGCAGACATGAACACAGGGGTGAAAAGTTTAAAATGTGGGTGGAACTCTCCTTTAACCGGTTCCCGACCGGCTCACATACTTTTACTGATCCAGATTGGCAGCGTCCCGCGAGTCGCCATCTTTAAACGGCGGCTCGCGCGTGCAGGGCTAGCGGGCGCGTGCGTGTCGCCAGTGGTGTGCTCTCATGCCCACCACACTCTGCAGGAGTTTGCTTAGGAAGCAAGAAAAACAGGGAACTGCCAATGTAAACATGGCGGTTCCTCATGCTGTCAGTCATCATCTAAGACGGTGGTTCTCCTGTCCTGGGGACCCACTAACAGGCCAGGTTTGCAGGATAACTGAAATACATCACAGGTGATATCATTTGCTGCTCAGTGATTGCAGTATTCTATTCTGCATCTCCCCAAGGGAACACTTAAAATCTGACCTGTTGGTGGGTCCTGAGGACAGGAGTTGAAAACCACTGATCTAAGAGATCTACTGATCCCTGTCACTGGGATCAGTTAGATCTCTTATACTCCTGACAGTCCAGCCCCCTCACAGTTAGAACACGCCTAGGGAACACAGTTGACCCGTAGATCGCCCCCCAGGTTAACCCCTTCACTGCCAATGATATTTATACAGTAATCAGTGGATATTTAAATTTCAGATCGCTGTATAAATGTCATTGGTCCCAAAAAAGTGTCAAAAATGTCCGACATGTCTGCCCTAATATCAAAGTCCCGATGAAAATCGCAGATTGCCGCCATTACCAGTAAAAAAAAAAAAAATTGTAAATACGCCAGAAATTAATTCTCATGGTTTGTAAACGTGGCAACTTTTGTGCAAACCTATCAATAAACGCTGACTGTGATTTTTTTTTTTACCAAAAATATGAGGAAGAATATAAATTGGCCAAAACCGATGAATACATTTGTTTCTTTATATATTTTTTTGAATTTGTATTTTAGCAAAAAGAATTCTTGTTTTTTTTTTTTTTTTTTGCAAAATTGACCCTCTTTTATTGTTTATAGCGATGATCAGAAATGATGCAGAGGTGATCAAATACCACCAAAAGAAAGCTCTATTTGTGGGAAAAAAAGGATGCAAATTTTATTTGGGTACAACGTCGCACAGCCACTCAATTGTCAGTTAAAGCGACGCAGTGCTGAATTGCAAAAAGTGGTCTGGTCCTAACGTGGGAAATCCTTCCGAGGCTGAAGTGGTTAAAGATGCAGGAAACAAAGAGAGAGAGGCTATTGTATTGCACATACTGTATGTCAGGACGTACACTTCCACTGTTCTCTTACTGACTCTGTTCATACATTATTTTATTAATGCCTATAACAAATAAATACATTTTATACTTGTGAGTTTTCTATTATCACCACATCAATTGGCTCATTTTCTGGCTTTTCTCAATAGACTCCCTCATTGAAAATTAGGCCCTACTTACACCTGAGTGCTCAAAGCTCCAAATCACTCAACTGCCTAAACCCCAAGTATTTGCTGAAATAAAGGTGATTTTACTGGACATGCAGCCAACCAGAATTCTTTTTTGCTCACTTTAATAAAGCTGTCTGGACAACTTAAAGATCTGTGGTGTGCTGGCAAATATCTACCCTTGGTGACAACCAGGGATTTCCTCACTATGAAGGGATTTCCTCTCACTTCCTGTTGTGGCTGTAGGACAGGAAGTGAAGGGAAATTTCCCCAAAGGGACAAAGATTGCAAAAAAGAGAAAGCAGGGGTTAGAACCCTCCTTTACTCTATCCAAATAAAAAAACATAACTCTCATAATAAAAAAACATTTAACTCTTTAGCATCTAAAAAAACAGAGAAGATTTGAGAAGATTGACCCTTTAACTATGTAATCCGTTGTTCTCACATAGCAGATGAAAGCAGTGCTATGAATCCCAACCCAAACTACAGACTTGTAAAATCATAAATTATACTCACAAACACAGTAAAATCACAGGCGTGTATAAAAATATACGGCTCCACCTTCAGTGGTGTTCCAGATATAATCCTTGACAAAATGGCTGACGCGTTTCCAGGCCGTAGCCTCTTCCTCAGAGCCTCAGATGTATGATTTTACAATAAATGTTGTTCTTATTGAGGATAATGCGCTAGGCCGGTGCACCCTTGTGTGCTTCTATTTTCTACAGTGTTTGGGACTTCAGTCCATCAAGAGGCAGCACGGCGGCACACTACCCAGAGTTGGCACAAGCAAACACTTCACACACTGACTGTGGAAAACTTTCCCTCCTTTGAGCGCAGGAACATTTTTTGAGCATATACAAACTACAGACTTGTAGGATAGAACTACAGAATGTATGTTTATATGAGCATTAGGCTTATTAATGCCTCCTGTTTCCTTATGCTAGTACAGACATTGAAATGATCTGTTATGCTTAATACAAAGGTTCGCATTTTGCTTGATACCTACACTACATTGTCAGTCCACAGCTGTCCACAGTCATCTACAGTTGGCAATTGAATGTTTGCAAATAAATAACATGATGTTCAGAAAAATGGTATAGTTTTCTGTTGTGCACCATACATATTTTGACAGCCTACAGCCTCAAAGATGGTGAAAAGTGCAGTTATATAACTTAGTTTTTTTTTTTTGGCAAAACAAAGAAGTCATTAATTAAGGAGGCATGGCGTGATTGTTCCCTGTCCAGGAGAAATCTAGTTTTGAAAATACAGCCCATCTGCCAATAGTCGAATTTATCCCAACTAAAAGCCAGGGGGTGTTTAAAACTAAAAAAAAATACATTTATGAAAATGAATACATATCTGTAGTGATGAATAGAAAAACTGTCATCTTTTTGGTTATTTTCACTGACAACCACTCAACAACTTTAGACTAGTAACATTAAATTCATTCTGTCAAATTCAAGAGTTACCTATTTTCAGACTAGCTGAGGAATCCATAGAGTTAAACCATGAAAAGTTCAAAGTTCTGATACATGATCAGTAGTCCTGAAGAGTAGCAACATCTCATGATATATTGAAAAAGTGATTCTGCCATTCCAGTTTCTCTTTCTAGCTTTCTGACATCCAATATATCAGCCTTTCTCATCCAGAGTTCCATGGAACCCTAGAGTTCCTTCAGAGGTAGCTAGGGGTTCCTTAAAATATAATTAAAGGCAAAACTTTTTTTTTGGTTTTGGAAAGAGGGGAGAGGGATTAGAACCTCTGTCAATTTTTATTGCTGTCTGTGCCTCTGTTAGGGGGATTCCCCTTCTCCATTTCTCCTGTTTACCATTATCGTTTAGGCCTCATACACATGGACGTTTTTTGACGCCGGCGTTTTCTGGCATTTTTTGCAGCTCCACATGTAAGTCAATGGCCCCATAAAAACGCTGAAGTTTTTGAGCTGTAGATGGCGTCAGCATTAGTGAGCTGAAACTAGAACCCACGGCCAGTGCGTTCTGAGGCTGTAACGTTTTGGCGTTTTTTGACGCCGACGCCGCAAAAAGCTCACTAACGCCAACTAACGCCGTACTGGCGTTAACTGGCGTTTTTTGATGCCTACGTTTTTAGGTTGAAAAATAGCAGAGGGATGACTTTTTTTTAAAAAACGCCTATTGACGCTGACGCTCACTAATGCTCACTAACGCTCACTAACGCCGATGCATAATGCCGAAAAACGCCAATTTTTTTTCCTTGACGTCGGGGCCGACGTTTTGTTTATTTTTTAAGAAACGTCCATGTGTATGAGGCCTAAAAGTGAAAGTAAAAGAAAATACCAAATTTTGGGTTGTTCCCAAAATAGTAATAGAGGGGGATTCTTCCAATGGGGACACTAGTTCTGGTGACCTGGGGGTCCCCAAAGAATTCCCTATATTTGTAGGGATATCTTCTCACTTCCTGTTTGGCTATAGGACAATGGGGCAAACATGGCAAAAATAAACCTTACAGGAGTTATAACCCTCCCTTTCTCTATCCAAAATGAAAAAATAAAGTTTAAGCAATGAGACATTTCTCACTGTCAGATAAGTAATCATTGACAACAAAGATCTTTTTAGGTACAGTATCTGTAAGGATTGGATTTTTCCCAATGACTACATTCTTACCAGTGACCATCACACTTATGTGCCATGAGCTGTAGATATAGTAATTATAGGCAATTGTTCCTTGACGCCGAAAAGTTATATTAAGGGTTCCTCAGCATTAAAAAGTGTTGAGAAAGATTGCACTTTATTTACATCAGTAACCCTTTTTAGGTTAGGAATGTCTATGACATGGATTTTTCTAGAAACAACAGTTACTAATGAATAGACTGTCACTCTTTACAGAGTAACGAATTTGAAATAAAAAAGTAAAACCTATCTCTTTCCCTCCCAATATTG
>BLSH010196346.1:744263-768204 GCA_018402905.1 Glandirana rugosa | reverse complement strand
GTGCTACATAGTACATTTGCACCTTGCTGATCTTGCTGGCCTTGTGGTCGATCTGTGCCAGCTACACACACAAGTGAAACATTTTCCTCAGGTGCGAGTAGCCGACAGAACCTTCAACGTTATATGGTAGGCCCGAATGCCGGTCAACGAATGGTGAGGCCAGAACAAGTACAGGCAATAGTAGATTGGGTGGCTGACAATGCCTCCAGTTCCTTCACATTGTCTCCTACCTGGTCCCTTGCTGAAAGCTCAGAGTTGGCACCTGAACCCCATGGCCATCTGTCTTTCACCTCAGCCCCTTGTAAATCAGCCAAGCAGTCTGAGCCCCAAGTCATGCAGCAGTCTCTTATGCTTTTTGATGACTCTGCTGGTGTGCTTTCCGTGGGTCTTTATTGGAATTTGTAACAGGAGAAACATGAAAAATAAACCATGGTACATTTTACATGGAAAAAGTGAACCCGTGCTAAAACATCTCTGGGTTTGTCTGCAGATAGTGATCTTTTTTTTTTTTTTTAATATGTCTCAACATTTTGGGGGCTACCCCAATTAGAAAAAAAAAACAAACAAAAAACAGTGTTGGCTACCTCCTCCTCCTCCATCGCCACTTCCACCTACACCACCACGGTCACCTTCTCCTCCATTTTTTATTTTTTTTATGTGAATTTAAGTTATTTCCCTATCCACATTTGTTTGCAGGGCACTTGTCCTACTCTTACTCCAATTTTGCTTCTTTTGCAGCCCTCTAGCCCTTTCCAGGACTTTTTTAGAGCTATTTTAGTGCCCAAAAGTTCAGGTCACCATTGACTTCAATGGGGTTCGGGGTCAAGTTCGGGTCAAGTTCGGGCTGAACTCGAACTTTTTCGTGCCGAACCCGCCGAACTCGAACATCCAGGTGTCTGCTCAACTCTATGAAATACCTTCACAGCAACCATTTATAGTCAGGGTGAAGTAATTGAGAACACTAGACAGTTTTACCGTGACTTTTTTTTTTACACCAAGGAAATGACATAAAAACCATAATAGTGTAGTTTTCTCTCTTAAGGGCCAAGTCCACTTTTTGTAATGCATCCAAATTTGCTGAAAATGTGCATGTATTATTTGTTTGCAAATGAGCCTGCAAAGCATTTCAACTGTGAACAGTGGATTGCAGATGCAATGCAGAGGCTACTGCAGACTTCCTCTAGCTGCTTGTCTGTACCGAGGTACGGAGTTTTGGTTACAGACCTGGAGAAAGTGTCAATGGACTACGAGTATGGTAGTCACCACACTTGTGTTCCATAGATAACTACAAATGCTGGGGAGGAGAACACTCAAACCCTCCCGGGGGGAGGTGTTGATGGCATCATCTTATGGCATACTCCAAAAGGTGGACTTTTTTAAGATCCCAAAGATGGACCATTTTAAGATCCATTTATGTAACTAGAACTGGATAGAAAATCCATTCAAATGATGTCAATAATCTACAACAATGAAAAAAGTAGTTTTTACAGTGTCATTGTTTAGAGTTTAGCTATTTGACCAAGTCTTTATTTTGAGTTATATATATCGTAAGGGCTTTTTACCTTCAGTAAAACAACTATGCCAAGGGTAAACCCCCTCTGCAGTTAGGATTCTAATTGTAAACTTTCCGTACCTTAACAACTTGTATGCAATACTTCTTAATTGTAATTTTAAAGTGAAACATTACCCTCCTATCCTTTACAGCTGAAAACAGAGCTATCTAAGCCTTTGTTTAGTTCCGCTGATGAAGTTCCGCTTCCGGGAACGTAACATGTACGGGAGGAGCCAGTAGTGACGTCATCTCTAGGCCACCCTGTGCGACTGACACGCCAGTCAATTGTAACCACGCTCGTATTCCTGCACCTGGAGATAGGTGCATAGACATGTGAGTGTTTTATCTTGTTTTATGATGTGATTAAAGTTATGACAGAGAGCATTAGATCTGGTGTTTATTTTTAATGGACCTGATGCGATTCTTATGGACCTGATGCGATTTGTGGATTTGATGCGGTTCCAATTAAAACGCATGGTGGAAGCTGGAAGTGCGAAGGCTTGCTTCTAAAAGTGCTGTGACCTCTGGGAGGTCGAATCTGTGAGGTGAGAGGCTGGAGTGACTGGTGGAGGGGCACTGCTACACACCTTTGCATTTATTTAGCCTCACCTAGCTGTCACGGTGTACTACTTCCTATACCTGGATATCCTTCAGAAATGGACTATTGCATATATATTTAAATGTTTTGTGTGAATTTTAGCGCTCCACATTTATACCCATATTTTTTGTCAGATTTGGTTTAACAATTTTACCATAAGTGTTGAGCAGCTTTTAAAAAGTGTCAATTTGGATCAGCGCTGAATCATTTGTATTTTGTTAATTCTGCAGTTGCCATGGTGCTACACAAGTGATCAATGATGACACTAGATATTTGAGGGCCTGATTGTTGGGTTTAGAGCTGACATAACCACACTAGCAACATGACAATTACCTCCTAAGTCCCAACATTAGAATTTGAGAAAGAGGTACAATCTGTAAAGGAGAAAATGTGTGGCACGCTGAGCGTGCCGTGGTGAAAAGTGGGTGTGGCAGAATTTTGCTTGGAATTGGATATGGCTGTGAGGAACATGGGTAAATATAGTCTAAACACAGTGGTTTAGTGGTTAGTACCTCTGCCTGGCAGCACTAGGATTGTAATTTCCAATTCCAATCATGATGCTACCTGCATAGAGTTTGGATGTTCACTCAGGCTTCCTCCCACACTTCAAAAACACGCTGGCAGATTAACTGTCTCCTGTCTAAAATTGGTCCTAGTATGTTACATAGTTACATAGTTAATCTTGTTGAAAAAGACACAAGTCCATCCAGTTCAACCAACATCAACCATGTGTGTGTGTGTATAAATGTGAAATAGGAACCTTAGATTGTAGACTCCATGAGGGCAAGGACTGATGGGGAATTTACAATATATGTAAAGCGCTGCGTAAATTGTCGGCACTATATAGGTACCGCAGAAAAGAAATATGCCTACACACAGTACACGCTGCACACATATGCTTGTACCAAGGAGAAAAAACACTTGAGCCTACATTAAAATAAGAATGTACATAAGTTTGTTATGTACAGTACAACACAATGTATAGAGTGCAGCAGCCTGAAGTATGTGTCATAGTGCCCCTTATACTGAGGAAAAAATAGCTGGCGTCTGTTGCCAATGAGAGGAAAATAATGTTTGTGCAAGTGGTCAGCTGGATAAAAAATTATCCAGCACTGGCGGTCAAATGGAAAAATATGTTTGGCTTTGGTGGTCAGGGAAGAAAAAAATGGTCAGTGTTGGCGGTCATGGGGAGGAAAACTGCCTGGCATTGGTGATCAGCAGGAGAAAAATGGGGATAGTGTTTGTGGTCAGTGCAAGGCAAAAATGCCTGGCATTGGTGTTAAAAATGTTAGTTGTCAGTACAAGGAAGAAAATGCTCAGTGTCAGTGCCCTAGTGGTCAGGGAGCATTGGTGCTGATTAGAGGGGGAGTAGGGACATTAGTTCCCAGTGGTGGGAAACGAATGATGTTGATGCTCTGTGTAAGTTTATATACACTTTAAAGTGGCGATAAACCCATTGATTTAACTGTTTCCCTAAAACAGTTTCATTCAAGGCATGCCATGATGATAACTGTCACAGTTGCTTATGCTCTCAACCAAACTGTCAAGCTTTCAAATGCAGTACCATGGCAACTGCAGATCAAACATAAACTATGATGGTGGCTTCCTTGGCTGTATAGGTTAGGCAGGTCTAGTTCTGCTTTAATTGCTTGATCAATTCCCTTTGAAGAGCCAGTATTTATAGGGACCAGTCTTCAAGCTCTGGCACAGTGCCTGGAAGTAAGATTCAGGGGTCAGGGCTAACTGACAAGCATGCAACACTAAAACCAATATGTAAGAGCAGTTGCTCTTTGCAGGATGTCTAGGTTGCACAGTGAGAGAAGAAAGACAATCAAAGTAGAAAAACTGCCCATCAATTGCGCAGACATCTTTGATTGAATGCCTTGAGCCATTAGCATGCAGACTTCGGCCATATAGTTGCCAGTGACATGCAAGAAAATGTGGTTCCACAGCAGATTAAAGATCACAGCTTAGTATGTTTAGCCCAAGGATAATAATACATCAAGGTGTGTATCTGACACTTCACAAGCTCCCCTGGGTAAAGCAGGCACACAACCCTTGACAGAAACAGTGCCATCCGTTTCCATGGTAACAGCGTCTAGACCTCTTTCCCACTCAAACCTCTCAGCATATTCCCCACAGCATCTCCTACTTTGCCTGAGGGGTGACCTCCTGTGTAGAGTTGCAGGGTTTGGGCAGACCTCTATGTAATGGCTGGACAGCTCCTGTGCTGTGTGTGAAAAGTGCGTGACCTTGTTTCCATGTGCTTTATGCAACCAGTGGCAATCATTACTTACCTATCCACACCTTTCATCCTATGCCACTGCCTCTTTGCCAGAACTGGATAGTTCATGGCGGGCAGGAGATCACTCCACCTGACAGAACAGCAAACAAGCTGAAGCCCAGCCGAATGAGCATTCCATCTCTCAACCAGTAGTGGGACACTGCAGAATGCTGGGATTTTGTTCAAATCTGTGGAATCTTAGATTGTTGGGAGATATGGGAATACCTTTGTATCTGCTTTGGTGGGTTTAGTTCTGCTTTAACCTTTAACTAAGCGGTTCTTTTCACTCCCACTCTAATTTTACACAGAGCATAGTCATTTGTATTCACTGAGAGAGTTCTTCAGTGTGGGTGTCTTGGGATATGAAACAGAAAACCACTTGAAGTTATTATGGAGCTGTAATGAATTGATAATGGGGTCACATTTTTACATAAGTTCAAAGGTTAATTGCAATCGGACTTGATAACATGACCTATATCAGTAAGGTGACATTTGCCAAGTTCAGAATGTCTCGCTTTCTGACTAAATTAACCCGGAATGTGTTGGTTGATTGCAAACATACATTTTAAATTTAATATGATAGATGAACCGACTGTTACTTTCAGAGAAAAGTAGGTAGAATGTGCTGGTCTAGACCAGAACCCTTAAATTATGTATGTTTGTATGTATTAGAAGACTTTCTGTTCAAATTGCCTGTGTTGAACAGCACACATGTTGTCCCCATTTGCATCTATCTCTCTCTGCAGAAATGTCCTGACATCACTGGGGGAGGGGCTCCAATATCCATGGAAATCTCAGCCATTCATTCTACATAAAAGCCCTGATTAGGCTCTGCCCACAATTGGCCTGTGAAGCCCCGCCCACTCCCACCTATGTCCCACCTTTGCCCGCCCACTGCTCTGTCTATACAGCCAGCTGCTAGGCTGGATTTTGTTCTGCCAGTTTACAAATTACCAGAAGAGAGCAGGCAGGGAGAAGCACACAGATTAATAGACTGATCTGTGTGGAAATGAACCTGTAATGACTTGTACTGTTTTACATAGCACACACCCAGCTATTGATTGGCAGATGGGTGTGTGTTATGTAAAATAGACTGAGCACCATAGAAAGCTGGAGGTCTGTTGGAGAGACAAGCCACTTCACTAAAAGAAAATGACATCTGACCTCTGCTCTGCTGAACTCCTCCCATCATCTCTAGCAGTATATAGCAAAGAAGAAAAGAATGTGACATTACAGACCACACTTGTATCTACATGGTAAGGATATAATCATTTCAGTTATTATGTTTATTACCATGTGTAACTTTCAGGTATTTATATGAGGATTTACTAAAATATGCATGTTGCCTTTAGTTGTACCATAAAGTGGATGTAACCCCAATTCATGAAATTTGAGCTGGGCACATATATCTGTAGTGTTTTCTTATCTCTCTCCAAAGCACTGAGCCCGGAAGCTTTCTCCAGCTTCGTAGTTCTGTTATCAGCTTAAGAACTTCTGACAAGTTCTCCGACACAGGAGATAAAACCAGCCTGAAGTTTGTGTTGTGAGAGGTTGCTATAAATAGACTAGCACAGCGCTGGTCTATTTAGAGCAGATGTCATGAACCTGTGATACATTTCATGTCCTGTCTGTTTGCTTACCTCTTTGGTTGTGTAAGCCTACAGGCCGTGTACATCATCACCTGTGTGCTAAGTAATCTTCCCTCTGTGAACTCCACCTTAGTCTCCAATTAAGGAAACACATTTAAGACCATGTGCTGCAAGCCTCGTTACCGATCAATATTGTGTGTTTGGCTTCATGTTTGGTTCTTCCTGTCGTGTGCTCTGAGTCTGTTTCCGTTTATCAACATTCGGCTTGTTCTGACTATCCCTGCCTGCCTGATACCCCGACCTTCGGCTTGTTCTGACTATCCCTGCCTGCCTGATACTCCGACCTTCAGCTTGTTCTCTGTTTCTCCTGTCTGCTTGATACACTGACCTTGGCGTGCTCTCCTGTCTGTCCCTGTCTGCTTGTGGCACTGACCCTTGGCTATTCCACTGACTATTCCTTGTTGTTCCTGTGCTGCTGCTTCCTCTCTTCCACCTGTAGCCAGCCGAGCGTGAGCTAGGGGACCCCGAGAGCCACAACCTGGATCCAGTTGCAGCCAAATACATACTCACCACCAGAGGCTCTGGCAAACACCTACTGGCTTTTAGACTAGACGGCCTGGGGAAACTGATGCACTAGCTCCCTGTGTTTTTGTGTCGGTGCTGCAGCGGCCCATCTTTCCGTACCAGCTGGAGCTTATTAGCAGCAGTCAGCTATAGGCCCACAACCTCAGTAGTGTGCTTCACACTCCAGCGGTGCAATTCGCACCCCAGCGGTGCGCATCTGTCACCTGACCCCAGGTGACCTGGCAGCAGAGCTCTGTAAGTCTCTGCCTATCTGGAGGGGGGTGCCTTTCCTTCAATCAGCTGTCTCCCAGTGTAATCCAACACTGCACTGACAGTGCAGAATGAGGAAGTAAAAAGCCCTAACACAATGTAAGAATTCTAAAGAATATATAAATCTGAAGACAGCAGATATGCATGTAAAACTTATGTAGTGAGAATTTTTTTTATCCCTGTATATTATCTGAGGCTGTTCACTTCACTGGGTATATGTGAGGGTTTATAGTAGAAAGACCAAATACCCCCTGAGTGGGACTATAATAGGCAGCAACACCAAATGAGTACTAAAATATGACAATTTATTGATGTAGTTAAAAGAAACTTGTCACTCATCCAAGGGACAGGTACAAAACATGGTATATACAATCGTTAAACATAGAAAAGATACTAAATAATGTTAGTTAAATTGTCTAGGAGCAGATCATGCAGTCCAAAACAAAATGACTCCATAGGAATGATGATACATAGTAGTAGTCCCGCTCAGGGGGTATTTGGTCTTTCTACTATATAGATAAGGGATGAGGCAACCACCAAATAGGCCTTGCTGAAGGTGGAATTTCTCTACTGTGTGAGGGTTTACATCCACTTTAAGGATTCAGAATACTCCAAATTGATAACAGACAGCAACAGTAGGACAAACTTCCTACAAAATCCTCTTGAAGCAAGTTTGAATGGAGGTCATAGGAAATGGTCAGTTAATATAGAACTCTATAGAAGCAGTTCTAGTCCTCACTGCAACTTCTGGCACTTACTTGCCCTATCAAATGCGCACCTGAGATCCCAAACATAGGTCTTTACTCACACAATCAAAAGATAGCTATCTCCCATCCAGCTGCCATCCAACACTCTCCAATGAGGGAGAAAAAAGGATACTACTCCTGACCAGTGTTCCCAGGTGATGCCCTCCAGCAAATTTCTTTAGTCAAATCTCTTCTGGACCCTCAGCCCAGCGCATGCTGAAGCCCAAACAGCCATTCCACTGTGCAAGCTACATCTTAGGGGCAGCAGCCCCAGAACAAGACTGCTCTGAGCAGGCCTCCCAAATATTTTTCATCTCCCTCAGCCACCTTCTGCGTCCCCCCTCCTAGGGATTGTCTGAGGTTTTTCTAAATATTCATAAATCATAGTCGGACACTCCAATATCATTTCTTGGAAGCTACTTCCAGAAGAAGACAGGAGCAATCAACCACTGACCTTAGAGAAACTTGACCAGACAAAAAAAAAAACAGATTATTTCTCTATTAAGTACAGTGAGGCCAAATTAAACTAAATTTAGCCTTAATTTTGGCAGGGCACTACACACAAGACTAGCTATATAAAATCCTCTAGCAGGTAAAATAGTATATATTTATGTATTTGTTCCAAAGGTGCCGAAGGGTGCTCCGGGTCATTTAGAAGCCAAGCAATGTCAAATCTAATCTATCTATCTATCTATCTATCTATCTATCTATCTATCTATCTATCTATCTATTTATCTATCTCTCTCTATCTCTTTATCTTGCCCCCTGATCTTTTTCATCCTCATCTCAGATTTGTGAAGTGTGTCCAATTCTGCTTTGGATTGTATTCATTTTCTTACAAATGATGTCTTTTGTGAAAATGTAGCTTCCCCGAGGGAATAGTTCCTCTGAAGACATTTGCTGAACAAACAATATACTCACTTGATTGGAAGAAAAAAAAAATGTGTAATATAACAAAGAAAATTCCTGATGATAAAATATAACAGGTTTTGATTAAAAAAGGAAGAAAAAAACTGACAGATGATGCAAGAATCGTGGAGAACGTGATAATGGGCTACTTTGAGCTAAGAGTTTGATTTTCAAGGGCAGAAGCTCTGTTATTCCTTATGAAAATTACCTTGATTCTGATCTAATATTCTCAGCGTCTCTCCCCCTGTTATTTACAATGCAAATAAGGGCCAGATCAGCTGCTGTCAATTCCTGTTAACACCAGTGATCTGGGGTTATTATCTGGGAAGGAAAAATCCACATCTGAGTGAAGATGCTTGGAGGAAATTTCAAAGACCTTGAAAATATATTAAGCTCCTGGTGATAGAGAAGCAGTGCGAGTATTACTGAGGGCTCTGTGTAATCTATATGTACACATACGTATTTATATAAAGGAATCTTCACCTCTCACTTTATTATTGCTATTGGATAATATTTACATAGGTTTGTTTCCTAAGGTCAGCGTTAGACAGATGCTTGTAGAGGTGCTACTACATTATCTTGATTTTATTATGTTACGAATGTGTTATATTGTGACAAAGTGTTCATCTTTCAACAGGTTTGCTTTTTATTGGTAAAGGCTAATGCGTTTTTAGACAGTTTTATTTGACCTTTTTATGTGAAAACATACTTGTTTAAAAACCAATTGTGTGTTTTTAATTTGTTATAAAATGCTTACTTTTCATGAGCTCAGGATACATCCATGACATTCAATTTGCTAGGCAGTATAAAGAAAAAAAGCCCAGCATTATCTGCATGCTTCATGGCAAGCTATGTGTATATGTGACTAAACCAGATAGTTCCACCTTTGCAACAAAAGTGTAATGGAGTATATCCCTCTTTGAAATCATTCAACAATTTGTGTCATGTGATCTTCCTACTATCTGGGTCTATTTTAACCCAGCAGCTATTTCGTGATTCTCTGGATAGGATAGGAATCCTTTTACTTCTTTTTTGGTTTTTAGGTCTTAATGGGGAAATTTGCCATAAACGAGAAGTACAGCCAAAACCTCTACTTCCGTAGATCATAGGAGTACAGTTCATTCTGCACTCCTGTGACCCATTTTCTGCGAACAGTGGGCTGAAGTCCACTCTCTGCTGATGTCACAGAGGCGGTCCAGGCTCAGGCAAGATCACAATACTATAGTCGGGATCTGGCAACTGGCTCAGCCTCTTAGCAATTCGCTGAGAGCCTGAGCTGGCCACTCCTGCCCCCTCCAAAGCCCTGTGCTCCAGTGAGCGTGAGGGAAGGGGGAGCAGAGCAGAGAGACTGACAGTCACTTGCTGTCTGACTAGCTCTCTGCTCCGGGAACTGTGAGAACTGAGCGATTTGCAGTATTAGATCGCTTGGTTCTCAGTCTTAGAGGGGCCGGGGGGACAGATGCAGCATCGGACCAATGCTGTATCCAGCTAGGTAAGATTGATTCTGGAAAAAACTTAACCCCATACTTCTCTATTTAATTTGCCTTAATTTCTTATCTTGAAGACAAACAAATGAGAGAATGAGAAATGAGAGGAAATCCTTCCAAAGTAAAGGGAACTCTTGACACTATAGCAAAGGTTTCCAACGGAAAATCTCCTTCCACTCCTGTTCCAGTGACATTTGTAAAATTTTGAATTTTCTATCACTTTCTGCCTTGTTGACTATGGTCACCGGGCCTATTATAAAAGGGTGGTCTAACCAGTGGGGACAACAATAAAAACCTGTCAGAGGTTGTAATCCTTTCAAACTCTTTCTGAAAAAAAGTTGTAGCTTACAGTCGTAGATACACTTTGCAGTGGAGTGCCCCTTTGCTTGTCATGCTCAGATGAAAACGTAGGCCCCTAACTCCATAACTCCATTTCCCACAACTATCTTGGTTCCTGGACATGCCCAGAAAAGATAAATGTCTCTGTTTTTCTCTCTCAGGAACTCAAAGAGGCCACACCTAAAGAGGCAGAGGTAGCTGAGCAAGTGATGTTCATCCAGGTGAGAGGCTCTCCACTGTCGGAATCAACGTGCTAGCATCTGGGCCAGAGCCTACTAGAATATGTCTTCTGCAGAAGACCTAGCTACTATGGGAATCCCCAACCCATTTGCCACCAGAGTACCCCAGTTCAAGTGGGGTGGCCCTTGGGCGCCTCCAGTTGTTCACCTGTATTACCAGAACTATCTTTGGCTTCGCTGTGAGAGACACAGCTTATAAAGACAATTACAAGTCGATGTTTGTGTTTTGATATGTTTTAATGACGTAGTGATTCCTAAGTAGACTCTGTTGTTATAAAGACATATAGAGACTACATGTTACCCTGATTGAGCTAAAAAGGCATTGCTGGGAAGTCTATGTTCATTTGACTGTCACAATAATGTTTGTATATACACAAATAGCGTGTATACCCATGGCTGCATGGTGGGGAATGCTTTGGACACTTGAATTGGCACTGATGTGGTGGCTGCATTAGTTAACTTTTTTCTTTACGTTCACCTGATGACCCATCCTGTAATTATTTTATTTTTTAACATCCTCTGACAGACCCAAGCTGTCCAGAAAAAGTGGCAGATAGTGTTGAGACAAGCCATTTATCACTGAAATATTAGTTGGTCAACCTGACCGTGGTTTGGTTTCAACAGAACCCCTCATTTTCCACTTTTTGATTAGAGTTTGAACACTGCTGATTGGCATTCTCAATTCCTTGGATATCTTTTTATATCCCTTTCCAGTTTTATACAGTTCAACAACCTTTTCCCGCAGATCCTTTGACAATTCTTTTGCTTTCCCCATTACTCAGAATCCAGAAACGTCAGTGCAGCACTGGATGAAAGATGCAAGGGTCTGTCAGGAGTCCAGAAACTCAATGACCTTTTATATACACACACACTAATTACAAGCAAATAGATCACAGGTGAGGATGGTTTCCCTTTATAGCCACTCAAACCCCTTTGTGTCAACTTGTGTGCATGTTATCAGGCCTAAAATCACCAGAGTATGTAAACCATGATCGGGGTCATTTGGGTAGATTCCGTTGTCATTATAATTTAAAAAGAGAAAACACAGTTGATTGATAGTAAATGGCTTCAGCCAAACACTAAGCATGAGTGAAAGAAATGTTTTTGTGTTCTCATTCATATTCTCTGAAAAAAGGCCAAGAAATCATACATTTTGCCAGGGTATGTAAACTTATGAACACAATTGTGTATATATATATATATATATATATGATCCTGTGCAGCGCGGCCGCCCTGTAGCAGTAAAACTGCTATAGGGCGGTTGGCAAATGGTTAACCAATTCAGCCCCGGAAGGATTTCCCACTTGAGGACCAGAGCACTTTTTGCGATTTGGCACTGCGTTGCTTTAACTGACAATAGCACGGTCATGCGACGTTGTACCCAAACAAAACTGACGTCCTTTTTTTCCCACAAATAGAGATTTCTTTTGGTGGTATTTGATCACCTCTGTGTTTTTTATCTTTTGCGCTATAAGCAAACAAAAGCGTAAATTTTGCAAAAAAAAAAAAAACAATACTTCTTACTTTTTGCTAAAATACATATCCAAAAAATATATAAAAAAAATGTATTCATCAGTTTTGGCCGATATATATACTTCCTCATATTTTTGATAAAAAAAGTTGCAATCGGCGCATATTGATTGGTTTGCGCAAAAGTTGTTGCGTTTACAATCGATGAGAATTCATTTATGGGGTTTTTATTTATTTTTTCATTTATATTAGTAATGTCAGTAATCTGCGATTTTTAGTGGGACTACGATATTGCGGCGGACATGTCGTACCATTTTGACACTTTTTTGGGACCATTGACATTTATACAGCGATCATTGTTATGAAAATGCACTGATTACTGTGTAAATGGCACTGGCAAGGAAGGGGTTAACACTAGGGGGCGATCAAAGGGTTAACTGTGTTCCCTGGGATGTGTTACTAACTGTGTGGGGGCTGGGCTGGCGGGGGGAGGAGAGTGATCACAGCTCCCATATACAGGAAGCCTACGATCACATTCCTTCCCCACTGTCAGAATGGGGATCCACTTGTTTACATTAGCGGTCCCCGTTCTGTCACTTGCGGCAGAGCGATCGGGGGTAGCTGGTGGACCTTGAGTTCGCCATACCTGCTCCCTGGCTCCCCCGTAACACAGTGCAATCTCGCAGCCGCCGTCAGGGGACATGGATTCGCGATATTGAACCATGTTCTCGCCGTCAATCAACGGCGAGCGGTCAGCAACTGGTTAAGCAAACCTTTGCTTTAAAAAAGAGTTGTTATATGTACAAATGTGCACTTGCATCCTATATAATCCAGGGATGTAGTTGAGTTTCTGTAAAAAATGACAGGTTGCTGAATAGTTTCACTTTAAGGCCTCATGCACACTTGATGTTTTTACAGCTGCTATTTTTGGCTTCATGCATTTTTTTTCTACAGCCAGTAAACTCCCCAGCATATTATCCTATGTGTCCATACACACATAGACTTTTATCAGCAGTTTTTTGCAGGGGCTAAAAAACCCCCAGAACTAGTGGGTTTGAAGAGGAGTTTTTCAGCTGTAAAAACACTCTAAAATGCTGAAAAAATGCTTAATTAAAGTGATACTAAAGTCTCATTTTTTGTTTTTTTTTTAATTTAAAAATAACAAACATGTCATACTCACCTCCTCTGTGCCATGGTTTTGCACAGAGCAGCCCCGATCCTCCTCTTCTGACGTCCCTCTTTGGAGCTTCTGGCCCCTCTCTCCAGCTGAATGCCCCCACAGCAAGCAGCTTGCTATGGGGGCACCCGAGCCGCAGCTCTGTGTGTCCATTCAGACACAGAGCCACGGCCCCGCCCCCTCTTTCTCCTCATTGGCTCACTGACTTTGATTAACAGCAGAGGGGGCACCAATAGGATACAGCCATGGCCAAAAATTTTCAGAATGACACAAATATTAATTTTAAGTCTGCTGCCTGTTTTTTATGCTGGCAATTCATATATATTTCAGAATGTTATCAAGAGTGATCAGATGAATTGCAATCCATTGCAAAGTCCCTCTTTGCCATGAAAATGAACTTATTTCCGCAAAAAACATTTCCACTGCATTTGTGAAGAAGGCTTCAGGGAGCCCAAGAAAGTCCAGCAAGCGCCAGGACCATCTCCTACAGTTGATTCAGCTACAGCAGGGATATGGAATTAGCGGACCTCCAGATGTTGCAGAACTACAAATCCCATGAGGCATAGCAAGACTCTGACAGCCACAAGCATGACACCCAGAGGCAGAAGCATGATGGGACTTGTAGTTTTGCAACAGCTGGAGGTCCGCTAATTGCTTATCCCTGAGCTACAGGGTCAGGGCATTTTTAGAGAAAAGTCCGGAATGGCAGCACTCTTCACCGATGTATAAGCAAAATCCTTTATTGATTAAAAAAGCATGTGAAGGGGCACAATCCACAAGGGGGGGGGGGAGGGGACACGGTTGACGCATTTCACACTACAAGAGAGTGCTTTGTCAAAATCTTGTGAAGAGTGCTGACGTTCCGGACTTTTCTCTAAGGATTTCACTGCTGCAGTGACAGGGCGTGCACCTCACCGCATTCAGCAACCCATTATTGGGATCAGCCAGTCTCACACCCACCTTGAGTTGCCGTTTTTCTTCAATACATTCATCAGGATCGGGGCATTGCTCGGGAATGGCAGCAGGCAGGTGTGAGGGCATCTACATGCACAGTAAGGCGAAAACTTTAGGAGGACGGCCTGGTGTCAAGAAGGGCAGCAAAGAAGTCAATTCTCTCTAGGAAAAACATCAAAGACAGACTGATATTCTGCTAAAGGTACAGGAATTGGACTGCTGAGGACTGGGGTAAAGTCATTTTCTCTTGTTTGGGGTACTACCATCAGTTCTGTGTCATGCCAACAGTAAAACATCCTGAGACCATTCGTGTGTGGAATTGCTTCTCAGCCAAAGGAGTGGGACAATTTTGCCTAAGAACAAAATAAAGAATGGTCCAAGAATGGTCCAAAACATCCTCCGAGAGCAACTTCTCCCAACCATCCAAGAAATGTTTGGTGATGAACGATGCCTTTTCCAGCATGATGGAGCACCTTGTCATAAGACAAAAGTGATAACTAAGTGACTTGGGGAACAAAATTCCCCAGCCTTTAATCCCATTGAGAATGTGTGGTCAATCCTCAAGAGGCGGGTTAACAAACCCCCCCCCCCCACAAAATCTGACAAACTCCAAGCATTGATTATGCAAGAATGGGCGGTTATCAGTCAGGATGTGGCCCAGAGGTTGATTGACAGCATGCCAGGGCGAGTTTCAGAGGTCTTGAAAAAGAAGGGTCAACACTGCAAATATTGACTCTTTGCATAAACGTAATGTAATTGTCTATTAAAGCCTTTGACACTTATGAAATGCTTGTAATTATACTTCAGTATACCATATGGGACAATGACTGTATACCCAACTTACATTTGGTGATCCAATTGAAGTGTGGTTGTTGGGGTTCCTTGATGCTCCATTGCCTGCCCAAGGAGTGATGGTGCTGGTGTCTCTTTGTGCTTGAGGTGGATTCCACATAGTGAACACATAAAGGTATTGAATGAATGAATAAAATATGAATATTGTATAATATGTTATTGTCTTTCTATAGATGAGTGCTGTAATGTCTTCATAGGCCCTGATGAAGCAAAGTCTAGCGAAACACGTTGGCATATGAGGACCTATTATACCAGCATTCTCTTTTGGTGTAAAAGTATACACAGTGAACTCTATCAGCACTAGCATTGTTGCTATTATCAATATGTATATTGGATGGATTTTTTAATCTTTGTGATCAATAAATAGTATGATTTTATTTCAAATTGTTGTGTGGCCTGTACAGCTTGAAATCCTTTTTTGTTTACTTTTCTAAATATTCAATTCGGATGATGGCTATGAGTGGCATTTAAATAGAATTTTTAAAGACAGCAGCGGGAACCAATGGTGCTCCGCTGCTGTCTAAGCTGATCAGGAGGGAGAGTCCCGGCAAACCGAGTCTCTTGTGCAACATCGCTGGATCTCAGGAGGCTCAGGTAAGTATTAAGGGGCCTGAGGGGGGCTGCTGCACACAGAAGGTTTTTTATCTTAATGCATAACCACTTTAACGCTTGGATTATTTGTGTTTACATTTGCCTGGCATTCTTCTTCACAAGCAAACTTTTGGCTTTAACAAAGGTTTGTTTTTTTGTACAAATGTGCACTTGCACTTGTATTATCCAGGCATGTAGTCAAGTCTATGTAAAAATGGCAGTTAACCAAATAGTTTCACTTTAATGTTTATACGGACTAAACTGTATTTACATTTTGCTTGGCATTCTTCTTTATATAGCTTCCAGATCCTATGAATAGGTCATGCACAGTAATATTACAGGCTAAGCATACAGATTTTCTCCTTTAAAAAGAAAAAAAATGCTGGAACATGGGAAAAATGGTAGCGCACTGCACAGTGGTGATAGCTGCACCTCATGCATGCTAATTTATCTGGAAACATCTTCATGCTCTGAAGCAGTATTCTGCGATTGCAAAGAGCCTTAGCAAATACTAATCCGCAGCAGTGAATGCACAGGCTCGCAATTGAGATACATGAGGCTTTGTCTATTACACAAATCCTGCCTGTGTGACTTTTGCCTGCACGCTCTTCTCCCACCACCGTCTCCCTGTCTCTAATAACCTTTGTTCCAGTCTACCTGCCGTGCTTTCATCACAGCCAGTCTGGCTTCAGTGATGAATCAGATTGGCAGTATTCGAGTGTGACTTGTTCCTGTACAGATATTAAATAATCTGTCTGCATCTCCACAAGCTTTCAACTACAATATTTTCAAGTCTCATTCAGCTGGTTTAGCCCAATTTGTCTTTATGGGTATAGCTTGTGCAATGTCCGTGAATACAATGCATCGACTGTGTAAAGTTTAGGTGATGAAAGAACTGAATGTGCTTATGGGAGGATACGCAGTTTTGCTTACTGTTTCTTGTCTGTGTAAAATGCACAAAAAATGACTTCTTTATTTTATTGCAAATACTGTACAATTGCAAGTTAAAAACAGTTTGTGCACGTGCTGGTGTAACAGTATGGGGTGTATTTAGATGTAGCACCCTCTAGTGTGTGCTACTAGTGTAAGAGTAGGTTAAAGCATATTTTGACCAGGAATAACCTGAGTTATTAAATTGGGCCAGGGTTACTAGAGGCCAGGGCTGGGTGACTCATCCTGGCAGCTCTCTTGTGCCTCCCCCTGGTGTCTGGAAGGTTGGAGAACCTTCTAAAACTAGAGGGTAGGGGTTAGGGGGAGCTGTGGGCTGGCAGGGGGCAGAGACAACCCCATAAATAGACTCCAGAAGGGGAGTTGGGTGAAGGTGGAGATGGAGTGCTGAGGAGAGGCTGCCGGTGGACCTTGAGGGAACCCCCTGCCGGGAGGAGTAATACCTCGTGCTGGAGGCTCAGGATAGCTGACCTAGAAGGATCCCACCACAGGAGGCAGTTGGAGGAGAACCTTCAGGGGAGTCAGCTGGACAGAGCAAAGACAGTGAGTAGAGATCAGCAATGAGCAGGAACAACACAAGGGGAGAGACTGTTAGCTGAAGCAGTGGTCTCTGAAGACAGCAGTGGGCTTAGTCTTCATCGTTGCCTTGGGGAATCTCCATGGAAGTGTGCCAGTCAGGCAGGACTGGGGCAGAAAGTCAATCAGGAGGACTGGGAGGAAGATCTGCCAGGTGTGGCTGGTGGCAGCCAGGTGGGCAAGCAATTTTCTGCCAGCAAGTAGAGCTGAGATCAGTGGCCACAAGGGAAGCAGACGGAGGAATGTCATGCCGTTTGCTCTCTGCACTACTTTGTCAAGGGACTGAGAGTTCCTGCCTGTGATGGACCTTTGCTGAGCTAACAACAAAACTGTTAGCTCCCTCAAGAGAGAGCAACAGGTGCTTTGCTGAGAAAATCAAGGTTGTGCAGGAGGAAGGAAAAGTGGACTTTTTGTAAATAGGGAGGAATTGTTGATTTGTTCATAGTTCTGGGCATTTTTCAAGTTGGACATTGCATAATTCCCTACCCCATCCAAGTTATTGACCCCTAATAAAACTTTAAAAACAAGCCAAGGACTGATTTCTGCATTGGAGTGCATTAAGGAATTGCTGTGTGACTGGCTGTGCAGCAGTGGGGATCCGGGACATTAGCAACTCCTATGGGGGTAGTGCTACATAGAAAATATTTGCAGAGCTATGCATCGTGTGAAACTGCATGCACATTTGTTCTGTGTGAATAGGGGCAAAATCAAATTCTACTGGGCTATTTTTTATCCAGGTTGAATATTATTCATTCATTAAAATAGAGTAGCTGTGGAAAATACTGCATTATTGCCACTAGATGGAGCTGACAAACATAGGAAATAAGTATTCATTTTCTGTGGTCATCAGCTCCATCTAAAGGCCATAATGCACTATTTTTCTGATTCACTGTATTCTTTATGAAAGAAAATAGCCTCCTAACATTTGATTTTGCCCCCATTTGCACTGAACAGATGTACATGCAGTTTTTCAGGTTGAATAGCTCTGTAATTTTTTGTATAAATGCACCCCTATGTATCTTGTGGCTTTTCTAGAAGATCCCCCAGCTGCTGTGCAGACACAAAGCAGGACCGGAGTTTCAGCTCTGCTGGCTGCACAGCCCAAAGGTCATCAGCTTTCCACATTGTACAGAATAAAGAGGCACCTTCTAGTCCTGTCCTGTGTACTGTCTTATCATTTGATTGACAGCTGCATTTTTTAAAACCAGCAAAAGATTAGAAGGGATGGATAGGACTCCCCTATTACACACCTGGTCCTCGACAGCAAACTAAAATAATTGTTACAAAGAACTTCCTGTAAAGCATATTTGTACGAACATTTGTTCCAAAATTTATATTAGCACATTTGAGTTGTACAGGTTTTTGGTGGGGTTTTTTTTTAACTATAAAATGGCAATTATCAGATTGGAGGGTTGAAAGGCTAAGGGGGTGGTGTGAGAAAAGGAGGGAGGACCTTGCCAGAGGATCAGTCGGAGCATTGCCAGCACTGAAGAGGTTTCTCCCATCTCTCCTTCCCGGGAGACCTTTGGTTTGGCATTCTTATGGCGTATTAATTTGACCCTTTGCCTTTGGTTTGTGTTTTGGTTTCCTA
This sequence comes from Glandirana rugosa, assembly GCA_018402905.1. Classification (NCBI taxonomy): domain Eukaryota; kingdom Metazoa; phylum Chordata; class Amphibia; order Anura; family Ranidae; genus Glandirana; species Glandirana rugosa. Next base: position 749,468 of record BLSH010196346.1, on the reverse strand, counting down.
CTGAGATTTTGCTAGCACTTAAGTATTTTGACAATTTAGTTTATTTGATATAGCAGCAGGCAGGGGTTTCTGGTAGGGATGGGCTGAACACCCCCCGGTTCGGTTCCCATCATAACATGCGAACAGGCAAAAATTTTGTGCGAACATTCGAACACTGTTAAAGTCTATGGAACCCGAACATGAAAAATCAAAAGTGCTAATTTTAAAGGTTTATATGCAAGTTATTGCCCTAAAAAGTGTATAGGGACCCGGGTCCTGCCCTAGGGGACATGTATCAATGCAAAAAAAAGTTTTTAAATCGATCATTTTTTCAGGAGCAGTGATTTTAATAATGCTTAAAGTGAATTAATAAAGATGAAATATTCCTTTAAATATTGTGCCTGGGGAAGGGGGGGTCCCTTAGTCTGCCTGTAAAATGGCGCACCTCTATGATGTTTAGAACATAGCCAGAGCAAAATGACATTTGTGAGGGAAAAACTGTAATTTATTATCGCGGCAGTGATGTATTGCCAGCTCCTGGCAATATGCAGAGAAATCACTGAAAAAATTTGTGTAGGGTCCCCCCCCCCAGTCCAAACCAGGCCCTTCAGGGGTCTGGTATGGATTCTAATCCCTACCTTACCGGGCCATTTCTGGCACCCCTCTCCTACATGTGAAAATCATCATTTTTTTGCTAGAAAATTACTCAGAACCCCCAAACATTATATATGGGTTTTTTTTAGCAGAGACTCTAGGGAATAGAATGGCGATCATTGCAACTTTTTATATCACATGATATTTGTGCAGGAATTTTTCAAACGTGTTTTTTTTTTTTAAAAGAAAGAAACAGTTTAGTGAATTAAAAAAAACAGTAAAGTTAGCCCAGTTTTTTTGTATATTATAAAAGAAGATGTTACGCTGAGTAAATTGATACCTAACATGTCACGCTTTAAAATTGCGAACACTCGTGGAATTTCGCCAAACTTTGATACTTAAAAATCTCGGCGATGCTTTAAAATTTGTTACAGGTTACATATTTAGATGAGATATACTGCTAGAATTGTTGCTCTCGCTCTAACGCGCACGGCGATACCTCACATGTGTGGTTTGAACACCAGTTACATATGTGGGAGGGGCTTACGTATGCTTACGCTTCTGTGCGTGAGCACGCGGGGACGGGGCACTTTAATTTTTTTATTATTATTTATTTTACTTTTTTTTTTTTTTTTATACTGTCTCTTTAATTTTTTTTTCGATCACTTTTATTCCTATTACAAGGAATGTAAACATCCCTTGTGATAGGAATGGTGCGTGACAGGTCCTCTTTTTGGAGAGATGTGGGGTCTATAAGACCTCACATCTCTCCTCCAGGCTGGAAAGAATGAGGTCAGAAAAAAATTACAATCCCGGCCTTTCCACCCATGATCATGGCTTTGTTTACTAAAGCTTGCCCGGACGTGATGTCATAACGTTGCGCCCGGGCATCCGAGGATCATTTGATCGCCAGTCACCTCTCTGATCAACTTCCGGTGGCGACAGATTCTGTTTCCGGGTTGCCGATCGTACGTGCGGCCCGGGAGAAGCACCGAATGGTGGCGGGAGGGGGGGGGGTGTCTCCTCCCATTGCCTATAAGAATGATCAAGCGGCTGAACTGCAGGTGAATCGCCGGCCAAAAAAAAGATATCTGAATGGTGCATGTAGCTGCTGGCACCATTCAGATATCACCACTCAAAGCCCAGGACGTCCATGGACATCCTCCCGACGGGAAGAGGTTAAGGGGAACTCCACGACGTCAGAAGGGGCGGGGTTGCTCGCTTACGTCGCCGGGTGGCCGAGCCCTGACATATAAATAAACCGTCAGTGCAAAAAGTGCGCAGACAGCGAGAGCCCTCCCAACGGGCGCACAATGCATTATGGGGCGCTCCGTGGTGGCTAAGTCACTGCGAACGCCCCATAATGTTCTAGATTCGGCGAATGGGCGAACTTAAGTTCGACTCGAACTGCGGGCCCATCATTAGTTTCTGGGTCTTTGAAGGCAACAATGGTTTTCAGTTTTGGAAAATTAGGGTTTGGGTCCATCTCAGGTATGGGTGTCCCTTCCTAACAATAATTTACATTGGTAACAGTGGGGTGTTTATTAGGTTGTATCTGGGGTACGTAGGTGGTGATTGTCCCTGTTTATTGCACTAACCACTTGCTTACTGGGCACTTAAACCCCCCTCCTGCCCAGACCAATTTTCGGCTTTCAGTGCTCTCGCATTTTGAATGATAATTGTGCGGTCGTAAGACGTTGTACCCAAACAAAATTTTTATCATTATTTTCCCACAAATAGAGCTTCCTTTTGGTGGTATTTGATAACCTCTGCGTTTTTTATTTTTTGTGCTATAAACAAACAAAGAGCGGCGATTTTGAAAAAAGGACAATCATTTTTACTTTTTGCTATAATACAAATCCAAAAAAAATAAATACATTATTCATCGGGTTTGGCCGATATGTATTCTTCTACATGTTTTTGGTAAAACAAATTGCAATCGGCGTATATTGATTGGTTTGCGCAAAGGTTATCGCGTCTACAAACTATGGGAATTGATTTATGGCATTTTTATTTATTTATTTATTTTACTAGTAATGTCGGCGATCTGTGATTTTTATCGGGACTTTGATATTGGGGCGGACATGTCGGACATTTTTGACACTTTTTTGGGACCAATGACATTTATACAGCGATCAGAAATTTAAATATCCACTGATTACTGTATAAATGTCATTGGCAGTGAAGGGGTTAACATTAAGGGGGCAGTGAAGGTGTTAACTGTGTTCCCTCATTGTGTTCTAACTGTATGGGGGCCTGGGCTGGCCGGGACATAACAGATCTCACTAATCCCAATCACAGGGACCAGTAGATCTGGTATGTCCCCCTTCACAGAATGGAGAACCGCCATGTTTACATCGGCTGTTCGCCGCTCTGCAGCTCTGACATCGAGTCCACCCAACCCGCGGGCACACCCACGCAGCGTGCAGCGGCTGTGCATGCGCGCCGCCTGTGAGTGCGCGCCGGGAGCACGCAAAGGTGGCGACGTTCATGGACGTCGTCCCGGAAATTCAGATCCACTCTGGAGCTGTTCTTCAGCTATATCGCAGATCTGGAGTGGTTAAAAGAAAGGGCTGCTATGGCCATTCAACTCCAAAATGGATATTTGTCATCTGATCACTTGCAATGGGCTGAAGTGTAGTAGTTGTGGGTTACAGGGTTGGAGGTAATTGTGAGCCTCTGTATTCTGCAAGTCCTTCAGTCTAGATGGCATATGGATAGAGAAATATATGTATAATGCATAAGGTAACACAAATTAGCAAGTATGCATGCATGCACAATTTTTAACTTGCAATTTCAAAGTATTGCATTAAAAATTATGTATATTTTAGTCTTTCATGAAAGAGGGACAATATTGTTGATGTGCAGGCATTTAGTAGCAGCACTGATTTCCCACTTTAGGCTGGGTTCACACTGAGGGATGGAGCGGCTCCCAGCAGGGGTCCGATGTGTCCCCATTCACCGTTTCAGGTCCGATTTCAGGCCACATTTTTGGCTGAATTCAAACCTTAAATGGACCAAAAAACGCACAGGACCTCTGTGCAAAGCACACTGGAGTTGCTCCGGAGATGCGTGAACCGACTCCATAGAGAGCCGGTCACACTCTCCTGACATGCAAATTAGATGCGGTGAAACCCTCATCCAATTCACACTAGTGTGAACCCAGCCTTAAAGTGATTGTTGGTACCTTAAAAAAATAAACTAGAGCTACCCCGTAAAGAAGAAGAATACAGCAGCGCAATCTTCACTTTCTTGGTGAATAGTGGCATCAGACACTTGCAGGTGCTGCATCCCTATCTGCATGTTGTGGTTCCATTTTCCAGTTGCTATGTCTCAACTGTGTCCTGCAGTGACGCAGCAGCTGCTGTAAGTCCTCTTCTTTTTCTTTTACTGGTCAGCTTTGCTATCATCTAGTTTGGGGCAGTGGCAGTGTTGCTTTAAACTTTAAATACATTTTATTGTGTTTGTGAAGCCCAGGAAACAAGCTCTGTGAAGAGCCCAAAATTAGTGTTCCTTATGCTATGCCCGACCCCCTGTCACCTAGCAGTCAACAATGCCAGATCCTCTACCAACCAAGTAGGATATGACTTTGGAGTGTTACGTGAAGGGAGCCTATGTATAGTTTAGTCTAGAATCTGCACCTCCAGAAAGTGCACTACGCATTTTAATCAGGTCATTTACAGCCACATGTCCATGATTTCACTTTTTTTTCCTAGGCTGCTACCGGGTGTAAACCTGAATTGGCATAAACCTGACACTTCCTCATTAACTGATTGGCCTTGTGAAATGGACTCCTTGAGTGTATGGTCTCTTGAGAAAACGACAACATGGAAGCTTATAAGATCACCTGGACTGTTTGCTGTCATTTCAGTCATTCCTCTGACTTTTAGACATACATGTGAGTGATGTCCCCTGCTCATGGTCCCTGGTCCTTTAACGTGGTTGCGATATGTGGAGCAGGAGGTGGTGTTTAGGTTCTGGGAGTGGAGCCCTTCCCTTTCCCCCCATACTGTACATTATCCACCTTTTTTCCCTTTTTTTATTCCTTCTTTCTTCCTTTGCTTCCTTCTGCTATCTCACTCTTATACATACCTGTGGGGACCTTAGGGGAGCCAGAGTTGCTAGGGTATTAGACACGTATGACTATAATCCTATAATCCTCTGTGTTTCCTACCCCCCCTCTTCTTTAGATTAAATATAGAGTTGAGCGAACACCTGGACGTTCGGGTTCTGCTGGTCCGTCCGAACTTCGGGACAAAGTCCGGGTCCGGGTCGGGACGGAACCCGAACGATCGCACGGACAACGAACCCCATTGAAATCAATGGGGACCCGAACTTTTAGGCACAAAAATGGCTGTAGCAAAGTCCTGGAAAGCCCCAGAGGGCTGCAAAAGGAAGTAAAATGGGGGTAAGGGTAGGGCAAGTGCCCTACAAAAAAAATGGGGACAGGGAAATAACTAAATATTTTTAAAAAAATAAAAACAAAAAAAAGCAAAAATGGAGGTGAATGTGGATCATCTTCAAACTGTGTCTGAAATTGTGTCTCCTAATATCCTAATATCAGTATGCACAGATTATGGGATCGTTGAGACCGAGGGGATTCCAGGGGTGTCCATACATATTCTCACTCTA
>BLSH010196346.1:724659-738811 GCA_018402905.1 Glandirana rugosa | reverse complement strand
TGCAACTCAAAGCAGCGGTATTTGAAATCTCTAATTTCTGCTATCTGTCCTCAGAGCAACAGCACAGACAGCAGTAGTAAAGTAATCTATCTCAGGATGCAGGATCAGGTCTTAAAATGTCTCAAATCTGTCCCTCACGCAGTCAGCTACCTTTCCCTACACTAACCCAAGGAGCATGTGACTGCAGCACTGTGACTCCAGCTTATAAAGAGGCTGGGTCACATGATGCACTGGCCAATCACAGCCATGCCATTAGTAGGCATGGCTGTGATGGCTTCTAAGGGCAAACCAGTGAAACACTTGTTGATTGGCTGCCCTGCAGCTTCTCAACACGTGGAGTAAAATAGCAGAACCCCGGACCGAACCCGAACGATTTTTGAAATGTCCGGGTCCGGGTCCGTGCCACGGACACCCGAAAGTTCGGTACGGACCCGAACGTTACAGTCCGGGTTCGCTCAACACTAATTAAATAGCATTGATATTGTTTTACCGAGGTGAAGCATAACCTGGATAAGCATATTCTTGTGGTATAAATGGGACAAAATCTGTGCTGTGAAATAAAAATTTGAATGTGACAATTAGGCTGCTAGCACCAAAGGTAGTATAGCTGACCTCAAATCATAAATGTTAGACAGTAGTGCAGCACCAATATATAACGTGATATAGAATAATTGAAAGTCCAAGACTGATAAAAAGTAAAGTCCCACGATGTGTTTGGTGAAAATAAAGATGAAAAGGACTTACAAGTCCTTTTCATCTTTATTTTCACCAAATATACAGTGGGACTTTATTTTTTGTCACTCTTGGACTTTAAATTATTCTATTTTGCATTTCTGTACCAGTTATTTCATATGTCATTATATGTTGTACATTGCACATTTATTTGTTCATTTTACATATTGGATATTATTACATACTGCACTACTGTCTAACATATTCCAGTGGTAATGTATGTTGATATGGAGACATGATGGTACAGTACCTTGAAAAAGTATTCATACCCCTTGACATTTTCCATATTTTGTCATGTTACAACCATAACCATTAATGTATTTTATTGGGATTTTATGTGATAGACCAACACAAAGTGGCACATAATTGTGAAGTGAAAGGAAAATGATAAATGATTTTCAAAATACGTTGTAGAACCACCTTTCCCTGTAATTACAGCTGAAAGTCTTTTTGGGGATACAAAGAGAGAAAAAAATGGGACTTTAAATGAAGCCTGACACTGTGTGAATAAAAATGTTGGTAAATAAGTTTCATGTCAATAGTTTATTGATTAAAGTTTAATTCTTTAGTATAAAATATTATTTTCTATAAACCATGATATGTTGTAAAAAACAATCCCATCATGTACAAAGACAATTATAGTATACATTTTAAGATACAGAAATCAAAAAAGAGAGACATGATTAGCAAGCAAATTTTAAAATTATTCATCAGTAAATGGTATATTCATATAAAGGATGTATTGGAGGGCCCGAGTTTGTCTTGGCATCTTTAATGTAGACTTGACGCGTTTCATGGCGTACAGCCATTCATCAGGAGTATGATGCACTAAGGACATTCTGAAAAGTACACAATGGGTCTATAAATATCTGGTACCTCTGACAGGAATAATAGAATCTCAAAAAGTAATAGTAACTTACCAAAAAGCTTCACACAGATAGGGAGCCCGCAAACAGGGGATGGCAGGAGCCAGAGAAGAGGGGTCAGGCATGGGGCTGAGATGGGGACCCCATCCAAACCAGAGGGAGCCGCCAGGGAAGACCAGAGCACCACAACGACCAACAGTGTGTTCAGTGTGCGCGGTGAAAGCCACGCTAGACTGGAAATGAATGAGAGTGTGAAGATTGAGTGCATGACCTATGTTGAAGTGTCCTAAATGAGGAATGTATGTGAAGTGAATGAAAAATTGGGCTTAATCAGTGGATATCAATGGGGAATGATGAACAAGTGAGTGGGAATAGGTGGGTGAAAAAGGCTGAGTTACCCGTATTGTATAACCTTAAAGAGCTGCTGTGCAAAGGAACCCTCTGGTGTGCATGAACCATGTGAAGTGGTGAGCCAGCCATCCCGAGCTGCCTATATCTCAGGTAGGGGGTGGGGCCCCATCAGCGTCATGCTAATGACCTGCTGTGTAAGCAGGACAAGGTGTGGGACAGTGGCTCCACCCATGGCCAGGTGAGCCCTCAGTGGAACCACGCCCACTTAACCCCCAGATAGAAAAAAGGGAAAAAAAGCAAATCAGCTCCAGGATGTCTCTCCCACCATTTCACATCTAGAGAGTAACATTTTTACCCATTCTTCTTTGCAAAATAGCTCAAGCTCTGTCAGATTGGATGGAGAGCATCTGTGAACAGCAATTTTCAAGTCTTGCCACAGATTCTCAATTGGATTTAGGCCTGGACTTTGACATAGCCATTATAATACATGAATATGCTTTGATCTAAACCATTTCATTGTAGCTCTGGCTGTATATTTAGGGTCGTTGTCCTGCTGGAAGGTGAACCTCCACCCAGTCTCCAGTCTGTTGCAGACTGTAACAGGTTTTCTTCTAAGATTGCCCTGTATTTGGCTCCATCCATCTTACCATCAACTCTGGCCAGCTTCCCTGTCCCTGCTGAAGAAAAGCATCCCCACAACATGATGCTACCACCACCAAGTTTCATGGTGGGGATGGTATTTTCAGAGTGACGTGCAGTGTTTGTTTTCAGCCACACATAGCATTTTGCTTTTAGGCAAAAACATTCAATTTTGGTCTCATCTGACCAGAGCACCTTCTTCCACATGTTTGCCATGTCCCCCACATGGCTTCTCGCAAACTGCAAACGGGACTGCTTACGGCTTCCTTTCAACAAGGCTTTTTTCTTGCCACTCTTCCATAAAGGCCAGATTTGTGGAGTGAACGACTAATAGTTGTCCTGTGGACAGATTCTCCCACCTGAGCTGTGGATCTCTGGAGCTCCTTTAGAGTTACCATGGGCCTCTTGGCTGCTTTTCTGATTAATGCTCTCCTTGCCCGGCCTGTCAGTTTAGGTGGATGGCCATTTCTTGGTAGGTTTGCAGTTGTACCATTCCCTTTCCACCTCTGTAAGATGGATTGAACAGAGCTCTGTGAGATATTCAAAGCTTAGGATATTTTTTTATAACCTAACCCTGCTTTAAACTTCTCCACATACTTTGGTGTCCGTTTATGAAACTGTGATCAGCGGTGACCCCAAGGAGCGCTGCTGATCACAGTTCATTTTTGGTTTATGAAACAGATGATCGGCGGAGAACTTGTTCTCCGACGATCATCTTCACACATGGACAAGCTGTGATTGACTGACACAGAAATGGCCAGTTTATGAAGCTGCGTTCTCCGCACTTCACCGGCAATCTGTGTCATAATTCACCCTTCTTGATTCACCAGCTCAGAGGTGGTGAATCGTGGAGTGAAGAGGGAATCCCAGGGGAATGAGGGAGATTACTGACTTTCTCCTTCCTTGGTAAGACCCCCCCCCACACAGTAACCATGTCCCCCTGCCATGTATATATATATATATATATCCATACAGTTGTGCTCATAAGTTTACATACCCTGGCAGATTATATGATTTCTTGGCCATTTTTCAGAGAATATGAATTAGAATACAAACACATTTTTTTTTCAGTAATGGTTAGTGTTTGGCTGAAGCCATTTATTATCAATCAACTGTGTTTACTCTTTTTAAATCATAATAACAACAGAAACTACTCAAATGACCCTGATCAAAAGTTTATATACACTGGTAATTTGGCCTGATAACTAGCACACAAGTTGACACAAAGGGGTTTGAATGGCTATTAAAGGTAACCATCCTCACCTGTGATATGTTTGCCTGTAATTAGTGTGTGTATAAAAGGTCAATGAGTTTCTGGACTCCTGACAGGCCCTTGCATCTTTCATCCAGTGCTGCACTGACGTTTCTGGATTCTGAGTCATGGGGAAAGATAAAGAATTGTCAAAGGATCTTCGGGAAAAGGTAGTTGAACTATATAAAACAGGAAAGGGATATAAAAATATATCCAAGGAATTGAGAATGCCAATCAGCAGTGTTCAAACTCTAAGCAAGAAGTGGAAAATTAGGGTTTCTGTTGAAACCAAACCACGGTCAGGTAGACTAACTAAAATTTCAGCGACAACTGCGAGGAAAATTGTTTTGGATGCAAAGAAAAACCCACAAATAACTTCAGGACTCTCTGAAAATATGTGGTGTGGGTGTTTGAAGATGCGCAATAAGGAGGCACTTGAAGAAAGATGGGCTGCATGGTCGAGTCGCCAGAAGAAAGCCAATACTAAGCAAATGCCACAAATTATCCTACTTACAATACACCAAACAGCACAGAGACAAGCCTCAAACCTTCTGGCACAAAGTCATTTGGAGTGATAGAACCAAAATTGAGCTTTTGGCAAAAACCATAAACCCGACATTTGGAGAGGAGTCAACAAGGCCTGTGAAACACGGAGGTGGATCGCTGATGTTTTTGGGATGTGTGAACTACAATGGCACAGGAAATTTGGTCAAAATTGATGGCACGGTGAATGCAGTATTTATCAAAAAATACTGGAGTAACGTTTGCATTCATCAGCCAGGAAGCTGCGCATGGGACATACTTGGACATTCCAACATGACAATGATCCAAAACACAAGGCCAAGTCGACCTGCCTTTGGCTACAGCAGAATAAAGTGAAGATTCTGGAGTGGCCATCTCAGTCTCCTGACCTCAATATCATTGAGCCACTCTGGGGAGATCTCAGACGTGCAGTTCATGCAAGACAGCCCAAGAATTTCCTGGAACTGGAGGCTTTTTCTCAAGAGGAATGGGCAGCTTTACCATCTGAGAAGATAAAGAGCCTCATCCACAAATACCACAAAATACTTCAAGCTGTGATTCATGTTAAAAGGGGCAATACACGGTATTAAGAACTGGGGTATGTAAACTTTTGATCAGGGTCATTTGGATAGTTTCTGTTGTCATTATGATTTTAAAAGTGTAAACACAGCTGATTTATAATAAATGGATTTAGCCAAACACTAACCATGAGTGAAAGAGAAGGTTTTGTGTTCTCATTCATATTCTCAGAAAAATGGCCAAGAAATCATAAATTCTGCCAGGGTATGTCAATTTATGAGCACAACTGTATATATAATGTGTGTGTGTGTGTTTATATATACATGTGTAGGGGGACTAATTATTTTATTAACGAGGTGGGCGGGCTCCTCCGAGAATGTCCGTTAGTGAGCAGTAATAATTTATCACTGCTTAACCGCTTGCCGACGGCTGATCGGCAATTGACGGCGACAATGTGGCTCTGTAACGCGAATCGCCGTCATACGACGGCGGCCGCGATACAGAGCCACTGTGAGCGCGCGCGCGCCACCCACTGTGTCCGGGGGGGGGTCCAGGGAGCGGGTGCGGCGGCTTCGATTGCCGCCGGCCACCCGCGATGCCCCCCCCGGAGCGAATGAGCGGAGGTCCGTGTATGTAAACACGGACCTCCGCTCTGTGTGAGGGGGAAGGGCTGTGATCACAGCCTTCCTGTAAGTGAAGGCTGTGACCATTTCCTTTCCCCAGCTAGGCAAGTCCCCCTACAGTTAGAACACGCCCAGGGAACATAGTTAACCCTTAGCGCGCCCCCTGCAGGTTAACCCCTTCACTGCCAATGGCATTTACACAGTAATCAGTGCATTTTTATAGCACTGATCGCTGTATAAATGCCAATGGTCCCAAAAAAGTGTCAAAACATTCCGACATGTCCGCCCCAATATCGCAGTACCGCTAAAAATCGCAGATCGCCGCCATTTTTAGTAAAAAATAAAAACCCCAAAAATGAATTCTCATCATCCGTAAATGCGACCACTTTTGCGCAAACCAATCAATAAACGCCGATTGCGATTTTTTTATCGCAAATATGAGGAAGAATATAAATCGGCCAAAAACGGTGAAAAAAAATGTTTTTTTATATTTTTTTTTTGGATTTGTATTTTAGCAAAAAGTAAGAAATTTGGGTTTTTTTGCAAAATTGTCGCTCTTCTTTTGTTTATAGCGGCGATCAGAAATGACGCAGAGGTGATCAAATACCACCAAAAGAAAGCTCTGTTTGTGGGAAAAAAAGGACTCTGTTTGGGTACAACGTCGCACGACCGCGCAATTGTCAGTTAAAGCGACACAGCGCCGAATCGCAAAAAGGGCTCCGGTCCTAAAGCTGGAAATCCTTCCGGGGCTGAAGTGGTTAATAAACGGACATCTCAGTGTTTCAGTGAATTTCTGTTACTGTAATCTTGTTAGGTCTCAGGAGATTCCAGTATCAGGGGGCGTTCTCCACTGTTGGAAGCGTTTGTAAATCGCTTCACTTCACAAGACATGAAGCGATCTACACCGCTTCATAAACTGGCACACAGAGGAATTTTTTCCACTGCTTCATAAACAGACACCTTTATCCCTGACCTGTCTGGTGTTTTCCTTGGCCTTCAGAATGCTTGTTTGGTCACTAAGGTTCTCTAACAAACTTCTGAGGGCTTCACAGAACAGCTGTATTTATACTGAGATTAAATTACACACAGGTGGACTCTATTTACTAATGAAGTGACTTTTGAAGGCAATTAGTTCCACTAGATTTTAGTTAGGGGTATCAAAGTAAAGCGGGTTGAATACAAATGCATGTCACACTTTTAATATATTTATTTGTAAAAAATTTGGAAAATCATTTATCATTTTCCTTCCACTTCACAATTATGTGTTACGTTGTGTTGGTCTATCACATAAAATCCCAATGAAATACATTTTCGTTTTTGGTTGTAACATGACAAAATGTGGGGAAATGTCAAGGGGTATGAATACTTTTTACAAGTGCCTTTATTTTGCCTTTATTAACAACATATAGTTACTTTCTCATATGGCATTTCAGAAGACCATTAGAAACACTGGTTATGTATGCTTGCTAACGTAGTACTACAAAATATTTATTGTGGCTTTCTGTATCAGTGAGGATTCTCTGTTCTATAGTGAACTATACATCATTTCTATTAAAATCAGGTTACATATAAAATGCTTTAGGCGTTTTCCAACATGATACGCGATCAGGCCCTAAATCTGAACTCAAAGCAGATATAAAATGTACAAATAATTGTGGTCCTGTATTCATTATTACACCATTAATAGCATTTTGTTGCATGCAGTGTACCTGAATTTGACCTGGTATCACCCCTTTGCAGTCCCTGCACAGCAGTTCAACCTGGAAATTGGCTGGACAGAACTCAAAGCCAATTAGGTGTGCTGCATGTAAATGTGCTGACTAGGAACATGATGAGAAGAGGCGAGTGTAAACTGAGCAGGGGGATGGCCTAATCAGTCCCTTGCTATTTTTTACATGTACAATCAGCAGGCTGGGGGATACCAGTGTATTCTACTTCTACAGCCTATATCTGTAAGGACCCAATCGTACTTGTAGTGCTCTCTGAAGAGCAAGCTGCAGTATATAGCTTTTCAGAGGGCGTTTGACAGGCAGTGAGCATGTGTAATGTGTTTACAGTGTATCCCCATTCAGGTGAATGAGAGCCAGTACTGCTTGCTGAGCATGAAAAAGGGGTTCATTTTTGCATGTGTACATCCCTGCCCGCTGCCTTTTCAGCTTAAGGGGGAGTGCTAGGGGGCTGTACCAATGTGGCTTAACCACTTCAGCCGCGGAAGGATTTCCCATGTGACCAGAGCACTTTTTGCGATTCGACACTGCATCGCTTTAACTGACAATTGCGTGGTCGTGCGACGTTGTACCCAAACGAAATTTGCGTCCTTTTTTTCCCACAAATAGAGCTTTCTTTTGGTGGTATTTGATCACCTCTGCGTCATTTCTGATCACCGCTATAAACAAAAAAAAGAGCTACAATTTTGCAAAAAAAACAATATTTCTTACTTTTTGCTAAAAAACATATCCAAAAAAAATATATATAAAAAACAAATTTATTCATCGGTGTGGCCGATTTATATTCTTCCTCATATTTTTGGTTAAAAAAAAAGTTGCAATCAGCGTTTATTGATTGGGTTGCGCAAAAGTTGCCTCCTTTACAAACCATGAGAATTCATTTCTGGCGTTCTTACACATTTTTTTTTTACTAGTTATGGCGGTGATCTGTGATTTTTATCAGGACTGTGATATTGAGGCGGACATGTCAGACATTTTTGACACTTTTTTGGGACCAATGACATTTATACAGCGATCAGATATTTAAATATCCACTGATTACTGTATAAATGTCATTGGCAGTGAAGGGGTTAACTGTGTTCCCTGTGTGTGTTCTAACTGTGTGGGGGCTGGGCTGCCAGGGGCACCACAGATCTAACTGATCCCAAGTACAGGGATCAGTAGATCTCTGACATGACGCCTGTCAGAACTGGGAACCGCCATGTTTACATCGATTGTTCCCCATTCTGGCTCTGTCACAAGCAATCGCGGGTCGCCAGCGGACATAGAGTCCACCTGACCTTCGGTGCCGCGAGTGACGACTATAAGCGCCGATTTGCGGGACACAGCCACACTGTCGCCGCTTATAGTCATTACACGGTCGGCAAGTGGTTAAGAGCCCCCAAACCACAAGTGTAAAGGAGGCCCTACAGAGAAAATGGTGTCATCCGCCTGGTTGTGCTGTATGGTGGGGGGGCTGTGTAAATCTCAAGACTGGATGGACAAAAAAATAAAGCTTTGCCAGGCAAAACAGCTCCCATATACTGTATGTATTTCATCTGTATATTTGGCTGTTTGCATGGAGTTCAGCTTTAATAGACAACTATATGTTTGGCTTCAAGGGCTGACACAGCCTGTTGTTAGCACCCTACATTATTACTCCGATGGCACATAAATGAAGCTCCCCGGGGAGTATTAGTTGTAGATCTCTAATAAAACCAAATCAATGTCATATATAACAGACTATAATGAGGAGCCAATATTATCTGCCTCGGGAGACTACTTTAATTGATGCCTGCTTGTAATCAATATTATCTCTTCTCGTCACTCGCTGTAACCTCCTACTCTCTGTTCCCATCTATTCTTCTTATTTATTATACGGCTTTCCAGCTTTCCCTCTGGGCTTGCCTGCTTCTCTGAGATAATAGGTTAAACCAGGTTAGCCAAACTGGCCCATATTCATCCCTTTACTAGAGAGGATTCCCACATTTTTATTTTTCTTGAATACTGACATACAGATCTGTTGTATAGTTTACAACAATGGTTATTCATGAATTGTATGACTCCCCGCAAATTCCATGTACTGTACCTATAATAAAATGTGCAATTTTCCAATTCGCTGGATTTACAAATTAATTCACTACAGCATATGTGTTGTATTATAAATGAGCACTTCTAGACATAAAATTGGGGGCATTGCATAGTTTGACCAAGGGCCCCATTAATAAAGTAACAGTATTTCATGCATTTAAAAAGAAAAACAAATAAAAAACAATGAAAAAACATGACATTAACAATAGTGCCGCACTAGCCCTAATTCTATAAAGTGCTACAATACAATCAATCAACATAAAATGTACATAATTAATACATGTGCATAAATTATAAAAAAAAAATTATGGTGATATATACAGTATCTCACAAAAGTGAGTGCACCCCTCACATTTTTGTAAATATTTTATTATACCTTTTCATGTGACAACACTGAAGAAATGACACTTTGCTACAATGTAAAGTAATGAGTGTACAGCTTGTATAACAGTGTAAATTTGCTGTCCCCTCAAAATAACTCAACACACAGCCGTTAATGTCTAAACTGCTGGCAACAAAAGTGAGTACACCCCTACGTGAAAATGTCCAAATTGGGCCCAAAGTGTCAACATTTTTGCAGCCACCATTATTTTCCAGCACTGCCTTAACCCTCACAGGCATGGAGTTCACCAGAGCTTCACAGGTTGCCACTGGAGTCCTCTTCCACTCCTCTATGATGACATCACAGAGCTGGTGGATGTTAGAGACCTTGCACTCCTCCACTTTCCATTTGAGGATGCCCCACAGATGCTCAATAGGGTTTAGGTCTGGAGACTTGCTTGACCAATCCATCACCTTTACCCTCAGCTTCTTTAGCAAGGCAGTGGTCGTCTTGGAGGTGTGTTTGGGGTCGTTATCATGTTGGAAAACTGCCCTGCAGCCCAGTCTCTGAGGGGAGATCATGCTCTGCTTCAGTATGTCACAGTACATGTTGGCATTCATGGTTCTCTCAATGAACTGTAGCTCCCCAGTGCCAGCAGCACTCATTCAGCCCCAGATCATGACACTCCCACCACCATGCTTGACTGTCGGCAAGACACACTTGTCTTTGTACTTTCACCTGGTTGCTGCCACACACGCTTGACACCAACTGAACCAAATACATTTATCTTGGTCTCATCAGACCACAGCACATGGTTCCAGTAATCCATGTCCTTAGTCAGCTTGTCTTTAGTAAACTGTTTGCGGGCTTTCTTGTGCATCATCTTTAGAAGAGGCTTCCTTCTGGGACGACAGCCATGCAGACCAATTTGATGCAGTGTGCGGCGTATGGTCTGAGCACTGACAGGCTGACCCCCCCACCCCTTCAATTTTTGCAGCAATGCTGGTGGCACTCATATGTCTATTTCCCAAAGACAACCTCTGGATATGACGCTGAGCATGTGCACTCAACATCTTTGGTCAACCACAACGAGGCCTGTTCTGAGTGGAACCTGTCCTGTTAAACCGCTGTATGGTCTTGGCCACCATGCTGCTCAGTTTTAGGGTCTTGGCAATCTTCTTATAGCCTAGGCCACATTTATGTAGAGCAACAATTCTTTTTTTCAAACCTTCAGAGAGTGTGCCAAGTTAAACTTTCAGTGACCAGTACTAGAGAGTGAGAGTGATAACACCAAATTTAACACATCCACTTCCCAGTTCTTGTAACACTTACGAGTCACATGACACCAGGGAGGGAAAATGGCCAATTGGGCATTTTCACTTAGGGGTGTACTCACTTTTGTTGCCAGCGGTTTAGACATTAATGGCTGTGTGTTGAGTTATTTTGAGGGGACAGCAAATTTACACTGTTATACAATAAAATATTTACAAAAAATGTGAGGGTATACTCACTTTTGGAGATACTGTATATCCACCAATGTGTAAACACAATAGTTATATCATAAATCCTTCAATGTCAATGCATCCATCATGAACTAAATATCAATAATACATCCGTGCATAGTGAATATAAATACATGCACCGATAAATGTCCTCTTTTACACTGATACAGTGTCTTTTAATTTAAACAATTTTAATAACTTTCATCCGTAGTGCCTTGCTAATCCAAATGTGATCCGTGCTACGGGGTTTCATGTACACACACAGGTGACACCACTCTTGTACTCCCCCCTTTGGTAATCTCCTCACCTCGGGGTATGCGACCTCACAATTAAGTTCGGTCGGTTAGCGCATATGAGCCACCCCAGGGCTCACTTATCAAGGAATGTCCCGGCTCCTTTGCTGATCCTCAGACCAGTCTCCTATGTACATGCAGAAGAAACAAACTACATTGTGCCTAAATCCTTTAAAACCATTTGCTTTATGAAAACTCCAAAAAAAGGTACTCACATTTTTAAGGTGCTTGCAGCGCACCAGTCTATAACACACAGTCTTTTTTGGTGAACCAGATAAAAGCCGCACAGCTGCGATCTGCACACTGCTCGTAAGGCTGCCGCTGCCTTCACCGGCCTCTCCCACCCCCTTACGCGTGTTCGACACAGGGAACACGTGTCTTCCTCAGGGGGATTGCTATTGGATGGGAGACTTTGCCTATTTTTATATAGAATATTAGCGGCGGCCATTAATTAAAAAACATAGTGCCCATTTATAAAGCACAGTGATATGCTATTCATATTGATGGAGTAAAAATAAATGGTTTAAATCACGCCTGTGGCAATTATTGGTCCTGCCCATTTTCCTTTTATTGGTCGCAAAATTGAACACGTACATTATTGTTAAACCTCTTTATTTCTACTGAAAAAAAAAAATTGGTAAGGATAGCCCAGACACATGACTGGTCACACCTTCAATGATAAGAGTTTTTTCTGCAACATTTACGTGAACCAATTAAGTGTCTATTAACAAGCAGTTTTAAAAAAAAAAATGTAAAAAGGTTTTTTAAAAAGTTTATAGTTTAAAACTCTTTAAAGCTGAAGTTTAGGTATGGCTTTTTTTTGCATGGTTACATTGGTTCAGCTTGGATGTACTGTATGTTATGCCTGGTTGATTCTGTTGGAAGCTGGAAATCACTGTAAGGCTACATTCACATTTTTACATTGTGGGAACAAGTGTTCCTGCTCGTTATCTTAGCTGTGCAATTTGATTTTGTGTCGCACGTTTTGCAGCCTATTCACTCCATGGGCTGCCCTATGCACATTTGTCACCAAAAGATGCTCCTTTTTGGGCGACAAGCGTAGCAAGTTTTTAAAACTCATGTCATGTGACTAAAACCTAACTTTAGGGTCTTTGTTAAAATCATTAACCAGTTGCTGACCGCCTGCCGTAGCTTGACGGCGACAACTTGGCTCGATATCGCATATCACCGTCACCTGACGTTGGCTGCAAGATCGCAGATCGTGAGCGCACTCGCGCCGCCGGAGGCACACTCACGCTCTCACTGCGTAGAGGGGGAGCCAGGGAGCGGGTAGGGGGACTGGCTACCCACGATTGCTCCCCCCGCAGTGACAACGGTGATCCGTGTATGTAAACACACGGCTCTCCGTTCTGACAGGGTGAAGGAGTGTGATCGTATGTTTCCTGTATATGGGAGCAACAATCACTCTCCTCCCCCAGTCAGCCCAGCCCCCATACAGTTAGTAGCACATCCCAGGGTACACAGTTAACCCTTTGATCGCCCCCTATTGTTAACCCCTTCTCTGCCAGTGACATATACACATTAAAAAGTGCATTTTCATAGCACTGATCGCTGTATAAATACAAATGGTCCCAAAAAAGTGTCAAAAGTGTCCGACATGTCCGCAGCAATTTTGTTTGGGTACAACGTCGCACGACCGCGCAGTTGTCATAAAGGGGGAAATCCTTCCGGGGCTGAAGTGGTTAAAGAGTATTTAAACTTAAGAAAAATAACTGTTAGTATTGCAGCTTACCACTGCTTAGATGTGGTGGGTGCATTTGTTTTTTATTCTTTTTTGTTTTCTTTTTAATTGATTATTCTGCTGTTATTTCACTTGCTGAGCAGAGCTGTCTCCCAATGATTGGGAGTGAGGTTAATGAGAGAGGGTGAATATCCCCAGCAGTGATGCACACAGCAATAAAACCCTAACAGGGGTTCTAAACCTTCCTCTCTACTTTGGAAACAAGAAAAAAATAAGTTTTGTCTATACACACACTTAAAATTATATGAAAGCATTCATTGTTTCAGAGATTGTAGATTTTTTTAAACTGTTGCCAAGCAATTAGCTTTTTTTCTTTCAAAGAAATTTCATAATTAGATTACTTACTAGACTGTACACCACCAGGGATGAAGCTGAGATTAGAGAAAACTTCTAAAGGCCAGACAGGTTCTTTTGTAAGGTGCATTTTTTCCCATATAGACAGAGTTTAGAAGGTCTATGAAAGCAAAGAATTATTTTCATGTAAAAAAGCTTTTGTGCTGCATAAAACTGCTGGCATGGAAACAGGTAAAATAGAAGTGGATTCAATGTAAGCTTAAAGATGGGAATTTTTGCTATCTTTTGCTGGAGAACTCTGAACCGACTGTAGTAGTTCAATAGGTGCTGATCAACCCATTAACCATTTTTTTTTAGTCTTATTCCTAACATCCCTAGTCCCTAATTTAGGCTTGTTGCTGCCCCAGGATACCTGCACAGGATGAGAGTCCAAGTTTGGGAACGTCCACAGTTGTTTTTTTTAAATAAAACTGTAAGTTCCAACAGTCTCCACTAGTAGCGGGAATTCTGATCCTGGCACGGCACTGACAATCCAAACTCCGGCAATGACGGCGACAAGTGACACATCCTTCTAGCTCTGAGCTCCAGGCTCTAGGCCCCCAGGCTCTCTGAATGGGTCCCCCCCCCCCACCCCGTTCCTTTTATATCATACAGAACCAATAGGTCAGACTCAGCAAA
>BLSH010196346.1:691854-704831 GCA_018402905.1 Glandirana rugosa | reverse complement strand
TATGTGAAATCTCTAATTTCTGCTATCTGTCCTCAGAGCAACAGCACAGACAGCAGTAGTAAAGTAATCTATCTCAGGATGCAGGATCAGGTCTTAAAATGTCTCAAATCTCTCCCTCACGCAGTCAGCTACCTTTCCCTACACTAACCCAAGGAGCATGTGACTGCAGCACTGTGACTCCAGCTTATAAAGAGGCTGGGTCACATGATGCACTGGCCAATCACAGCCATGCCATTAGTAGGCATGGCTGTGATGGCTTCTAAGGGCAAACCAGTGAAACACTTGTTGATTGGCTGCCCTGCAGCTTCTCAACACGTGGAGTAAAATAGCAGAACCCCGGACCGAACCCGAACGATTTTTGAAATGTCCTGGTCCGGGTCCGTGCCACGGACACCCGAAAGTTCGGTACGGACCCGAACGTTACAGTCCGGGTTCGCTCAACACTACTAGTAAGCAGAAATATATTATTTTTTTTTGTTTGGGTTTAGATACAGTATAAAGTGCTTTATTAATAAGACCAGCATAGGCAAAGTTAACAATCCAAGGGCCCGATAACATTTCATAATACAATCCATTTCAGTCAATCGTTGTAACACAGGTGTATGAGCTGGCAGCTGCCTCGTAGAATTCACATGTGGCATCATGAAATTCACATCTAGTTATCAGTTGGAGGCTGATTGGCTGCTTGCAATTCTCTGCTTCTTATGGCAAGTCTCATACCTTAATACATGAAGGTACAATTTGGAACAGATATGGTAAAACATTATATGTCTGGCAGTAGTCCAACAATGGGGCTCTGCTACCCACACATAGAAAGTTGGCAGGATTATGTTGATATACCTAACTCCCTTGTGCTGTGTCCCATGAAATGACTGGCTGTAATGTGAGTAGATGACACATTTACAATGGGATCCAGAACAACATATTTAAAGAGGTGTCGGGAACTTTCAAAATTGCAGAAAGATGAAGGAAAACTTCAAACAAGCTCAATAGCTCTAGCAAGGTGTCTCCCACTCAGTAAGGCTTCCCTCAATGGGTTCCTGGCAGTAGTCCAAACCCTAGAAATAAAGAAAGGGCAGCCAACCCAAAAATTGAGGAAAGTGGAAAGATAGCTCTGGACCCATGGGTTTATTTTACTGTTAATGTTATCTTAAGATATTAATATTGGTGTAAATGTTCTGATTTCTGGGCAGGAGCTTCAACACCCCACAGGATCTCCACAGTCTCCTTGGCTTGTAGTGTAATGTAAGAAGGGTTGAAATTTAAGGGCTACGCCACTGCTATGAGGTCCAGATACAACTTTAAAGAAAAGGTCAGGGGTACTGATCAATATTATTATATTATTTAACCGGTATGTACAGTATTATTTTATAATAAGTATCATTATTCTTAATAGTATTATAACTAATATAATTGTCATTATCTTTTGTACCATTTTAAGATTTCAGGTAAATTTAATGCCAATAATGTATTATTTTAACAATAGTGATTATGACTATTATTGTCAGTAGTAATATCATCATCATAATTATTAATAATATTATGCCATTATTATATATATTTTTTCATTTCTTATTTTGTTTAATTTTTTTTTTCTCGTTTTATGACTGTACAATTATTATTATACAGTTTGCGCCGCACTTTACAATATTAGGGAAGACAGTACAATTAGAATACAATTCAATACAGGAGGAATCAGAGGGCCCTGCTCGTTAGAGCTTAAAATCTAGGAGGGAGGGTCAAGTGATACGAAAGGGTATTAACCGTGGGGGATGGGCTGATGAAGAAAATAAAAGTGTAGTTGTTAGGTGGTGGCAAGATAGGCTTCCCTGAAGAGAAAAGTTTTCAGGGATCGCCTGAAAGTGGATAGATTTGGGGACAGTCTGATAGATTGGGGTAGGGAATTCCAGAGGATGGGAGAGGCTCAGGAGAAGTCTTGGAGGCGAATATGAGAGGAGGTGATGAGGAAGCTGGAGAGCAGGAGGTCTTTGGTGGAACAGAGGACGATTAGGTTGGTATTTTGAGACTAGGCTAGTGATGTAGCTGGGAGCAGAGTTGTGGATGGCTTTGGCGTTTATTGTTAGTATTTTGAATTTAATTTGTTGGGCGAGTGGCAGCCAATGGAGGAATATGCAGAGAGGGGTGGCAGACGCTGAACGGTCTGTAAGGTGGATGAGTCTGGCAGCAGCATTCATGATGGACTGAAGGGGGGATAGTCTAGGTAAAGGTAGGCCAATGAGGAGGGAGTTGCAGTAGTCGAGGCGAGAGATGACCAGGGAGTGAATCAGGAGCTTTGTGGTTTCATTGGTTAGGAAAGGATGTATTTTAGTGATGTTGCGGAGGTTGAGGTGGCAAGCCTTAGAAAGTGATTGGATATGGGGCCAAAAGGAGAGTTCAGAATCCAGGATAACACCAAGCACCCTGACATGTGGGGATGGGTGGATGGTTGTGCCATTGCTCTTGACAGAGAAGTCAGGGAAAAAAGGCGTGTAGGGGAGGAAATTTAAGTTCAGTTTTGGACAAGTTGAGTTTGAGGAAGTGATGTGACATCCAGGCAGATATATCTGTTAAAAAGTCAGTGATGCATGAGGAGACTGATGGAGTGAGGGGTGGAGAGGTAGATTTGGGTGTCATCAGTGTAGAAATGATATTGAAAGCTGTGGGAGGCTATCAGCCAGCCCAGGGAAGAGATGTATATTGAAAATAAGAGAGGTCCAAGAACAGAACCTTGGCTCCAACAGAGAAAGGAAGAGGAGAGGAGGAGGTAGATTTGTACGTGACACTGAAGGTGCATTGGGATAGGTAGGATGAGAGCCACCGAAGAGCAGTCATGGAGACCGAGGGAGTAACGTTTTTTGAGGAAGAGGGGGTGGTGAACTGTATCAAAGGCAGTTGAAATGTCCAGAAGTAGGAGTACAGAGTAGTGTCCATTGGTTTTTGCGGTTAGTAGGTCATTTGTGAGTTGTAGAAGGGCAGTTTCTGTGGAGTGTTGAGGGCGAAATCCAGATTGAAGGGGATCAAGAAGGTTATTCTTAACAAGGTGGTCACTCAGTTGGTTGTAGACCAGGCATTCGAGGAGTTTGGAGGAAAAGGGGAGCAAGGAGATAGGGCGTATATTGTTAACATCGGTATGGTTCAGGGTTGGCTTTTTGAGTATGGGGGTGACCAATGCATGTTTTAGAGCATTGGGTAAGATGCCAGAAGAGAGGGAGAGATTGAAGATGTGAGTTAGAGAGTGTAGGATAGAGTCAGAGGGTGACCGTAGTATTTGAGAGGGAATAGGGTCCAGGGGACAGGTGGTTAGGTGGGCGTTAGAAAGGAGTTTTAGCAACCTCGTCTATAGTAGCAGGATTGAATAAGGATAGTATCGATTGTGCTTGTTGACATGGGGTGTCAACTGGGGAAGATGCCCGTAGAGTGGAGATTTCATCACAAATTGTGTCAATCTAGTTTTTGAAGTGATTAGCAATCTCCTGGGCAGTGAGTGAGTTAGTGGGCATAAGCAGCGGAGGACGAAGTAGGGAGTTGAAGGTAGAGAAGAGTTGACGGGGACTGGATGAGAAGGTGTTAATAAGAGTGGTAAAATAGGTCTGCTTGGCAGTGTGGAGGCGAGAATTGTATTTTTGGAGGGCAGATTTGTATTGGTTGAAGTCTTTGAGAGACTTAGTCTTGTGCCACAGACGCTCAAGAGCACGGCTGCGCTCTTTGAGATTTCTACTGTTGTCTGTTTGCCAGGGTTGTAGGGGTCGAGAGTGAAGAATCTGGAAGGTGCTCTGTGGGGATAGGAGGAATCCCACTCCACCTCCCTTGCATCCGTTAGGCCTAGGGGAGTGAGTCCAGAGAAGGCCGCCGTGGGAGAGGGAAGCAGGAGAAGGAGAATCGCATTCGTGGAGCCCGGTGTTACGTACCAGGTAGAGAGCCTGGCGGCAGGGGACGGCCTCTTCTACGACCCCGGTTCGTGGGACCACTGGGGTTGAGACAGCGGCCACAAGAGCACTGTGAGGTATGAGTGCCTGTGTTAGTCCAGTGGTGTTTGCCAGCAGGAGATCAGCGGGGTTGCTGAAGATGGAGATGACCTGTGGATGATAAGGTGCAGTTAGATGGAAGCTACACAGTTGAGCTGGGAAGCTTGCAGAGCTGGAGGCCACTGAGGTCTGAATGGCAACAGGCACAGGAGAGGAGTCAGGTGGAAGCCGGTTCGGCAACGGCTGGCAGCGAGGTACAGAGGAGCAGACAGAAGAGTGGTCGAGACAAGCCGGGATTGGGTACAGGCAGATAGCAGGAGAGTCGTGGACAAGACGGGTCGGTAACAAGTTCAGAGCAGGATTTCAGGTTGCAGATTAACACGGGTAACACTGTAGATCAGACAGCACCCGTCTGGTGCATCAGCAGGGTTTAAACGGCTGAGTTTGGCGCCAAGATTCGCACCGGCGCGCACGTGCGTGCACAGGCGTGCACATATGCTATTGGGCACCAGAAAGCATGGAAATACTGCTGATAAGTCCTTCTTGAGAAGAGCTGCGCAGGTGGGCTTCCTGACACCAGGTTTTGGTGACAGCAAGTAGATTAAAGGAATTAGTGACAAATAGGTCCTGAACAGCGGTGAGCTTGTTGCAGACATAGCGGGTGTTCCAGAGGACACAGGAGAAGGGGAGGCTGGTTTTGGGAAGAAGGGGAACGGAGAATACATTTCGTAGATCGCGACTACTGCCAGATGGTGTGGGGTGGTGGTGATGGGTGTGTTGGGTATAGTTAAATGAGGGAGGGCCAGGGTTTGGGGAAATATCTCCAGAGGCTAGGAGAAGCAGAAGAGAAAGGGAGGTAATATGGGAATATGATTTATATGAGGGGACATGCTTTAGCATCCTGGGGGTTTTGTTAGCATGTGAGCTTAGCGTTAGAAAGAGGTGATGAGTGCAGTAATAGGGAGAGGGGAGAAGTGAAAATGATATGCGGGGTGGGGAAGAGGGGTGAAGAAAAGATAGTTTGAGGAGAGAAGCTGCTATTGTGAAAAGGAGAGGTAAAGAGTGAATGTTTCAGAGAGGAATATGAGATGATTTGGAAATTTGGTTACCTGTAGTCTGGTGTTATGTAAAGTAGTTTGTTGTTAGTGTGAGCTTTGTGCAAATTGCTAAAGTGCAATAGCGGAAGTGCCCACTTATTTAAAGAACCCCTCTGCAATGTGTAACCCCCTGCAGTGTGTTCCCCCCATAAGGAAAGCCTTGTTTTATACTGTGATGGGTATGGGTGGATTTGGGCAATTAATCAATTAGGAGGTAATATTAAGCACACAGACATCACAGCAGACCTTTCCACTCCATGATCAAGAGAGCCAAAAGGCCAAAATGTGTGCAGATAAGGGAACCCATAAATTAGGTAAGACCTAAAGGCTAAATAAACATCAAAGTAATGTGAATATGGCTACAGGTGTAGGTGAAATAACAGTGACAAGCACAGAATTACCAAATATGTATCTAAGCAGCCAGTCAAAATTCAGTTTAAGATAGATGGCAATTGTAAGAATATAGATGCAGATTACCAGTATTGAAAGACAAAAGCAAAAAGCAGACTGTTTCAGTTATTGGGTGGAGTTGTCAGCAAGGTAGACATACCTGTAAAGAGAGAGAAGAAGCGTTCAGATGGATGGATGCAATAGCGTAAGTGCCCACTTATTTAACCACTTGCCGACTGCCCGCCGCAGCGTGACAGCGGCAAGGTGGCTCGTTATCGCGAAATGATAACTAGTATTGTGAGCGCGCACCGCCAGAGGCACACTCGCATGCTCACTGTGTCTGGGGGGGCCAGGGAGCGGGTAGTGCGGACTCGATTGCCGTCGGCTACCCGCGATGGCCCCCCCGCAGTGAGAGAACGGAGGTCCGTGTATGTAAACACGGATCTTCGTTCTCATAGAGGGGGAAGGGCTGTGATCACAGGCTTCCTGTATGTGGAAGCCATGATCACTCCCCTCCCACTGTCAGCCCAGCACCAATACAGTTAGAACACACCCAGGGAACACTGTTAACCCTTAGAGCGCCCCCTTCAGGTTAACCCCTTCACTTCCAATGGCATTTACACAGTAATCAGTGCATTTTTATAGCACTGATCACTGTATAAATGCCAATGGTCCCAAAAAAGTGTCATAATGGTCTGACATGTCCGCTGCAATATCGCAGTACCGCTAAAAATCGCAGATCGCCACCATTACTAGTAAAAAATAAATAAAAACCCCAGAAATGAATTCTCATTATTCGTAAATGCGGCAAGTTTTGCACAAACCAACCAATAAACGCCAATTGCAATTTTTTTAACAAAAAATATGAGTAAGAATATAAATCGGCCAAAACCAATGAAAAAAAATGTTTTTTTATATTTTTTTTGGATTTGTATTTTAGCAAAAAGTAAGAAAATTGTTTTTTTTTGCTAAATTGTCGCTCTTTTTTTGTTTATAGTGGGGATCAGAAATGACACAGAGTTGATCAAATACCACCAAAAGAAAGCTATATTTATGGGAAAAAAAGGACGCAAATTTCATTTGGGTACAACATTGCACGACCGCACAATTGTCAGTTAAAGCGACGCAGTGCCAAATCGCAAAAAGTGCTCTGGTCCTAAAGTGTGAAATCCTTCCGGGGCTGAAGTGGTTAAAGAACCCCACTTTTTTGGAAGAATCCCTCTTCAATGTGTAACGCCCATACAATCAGATTATATAACCTATAGTTCAATTTATACACTAGTTTCAAGAGTTTTTTTTTTCCTCTCTCTTTTTATTAGGTTAACATCTCCTCCACAATGTCTCATTTTGTATAATAGTGATGAGTATTATTAGTGTTATTATTATTATTATCATTTTTTTATTTCAGCACCCATGTTCTTATTTTTGTTCAACACTTTTTTATTTTGACACTCTCTTTACTATTGACTGTTTGGTTTTAATTATGACCCTGTGGAGGGGGCATTGTGTTGATGTCAGATTGACATGATAATCTTCTTATGTTCTTTCTAGCCCTGATGAAGGGGACACGTAGACCCCTGAAAAGCATTGGCTATTGCTTGATCTGTACACCTGACCTTTAATGGACTAAAGTTGTATCTGGACCTCTTAGCATTGGAGTGGCATTTCAATTTCAGCCCAAAAATTGAGCCCAAGATAATGTGTTTCAGGGCAAGACCACTTCCCCTTCATCAGGGCCCAACACAGGATAAAATATGGATGGACAGTGACCTCACGTATCTATATTAGAACTAGTTTTAAACTGTCCTCATAATGTAACAGTTCCCAGTGGCGTAGCATGGAGGGGGCAGCCGGTCATCTTGCCCCAGGCCCATCATTTAGGGGGGTGCAAAATTATTCCTCCACAGTCCCAAGGGTATGGGCTGCAGCTTATTGCCTCCCCTGGATTCTAACACCTCCGGGGAGGCATTCGGGCATTCCTCTTGATGGCATCCTATTCCAGCTCCCCCCAGTGTAGGGGTCAGGTAGGTCAGTGTAGTGGTGAGGTAGGTCAGTGTAGGTGTCAGGTAGGTCAGTGTAGTGGTCAGGTAGGTGAATGTATGGGTCAGATAGGTCAGTGTAGGGTCAGGTAGGTCAGTGTAATGGTTAGGTAGGTTAGTGTAGGGGCCAGGTAGGTTAGCATAGTGGTCAGTGTAATGGTCAGGTAGGTTAGTGTAGGGGTCAGATGGGTCAGTGAAGGTAGATCAGTGTAGTGGTCAGGTAGGTCAGTGTATAGGTCAGGTAGGTCAGTGTAGGGGTCAGGTAGGTCAGTGTAATGGTTAGGTAGGTTAGTGTAGAGGTCAGTTAAGTTAGCATAGTTGTCAGTGTAATGGTCAAGTAGGTTATTGTAGGGGTCAGGTGGGTCAGTGTAGGTAGGTCAGTGTAGTGGTCAGGTAGGTCAATGTAGGGGGCAGGTAGGTTAGTGTAATTGTCAGGTAGGTCAGTGTAGGAATCGGGTAGGTCAGTTTAGTGGTCAATGTAGGAATCAGGTAGGTCGGTGTAGGAATCAGGTAGGTCAGTGTAGGAATCAGGTAGGTCAGAACTACTGTACTAGTGCTAAAAGTCCTCAGGTTAGGGGGCACAAATGACTTGCCTGACAACCCACGCTACGCCCAATTCCTGAGCAGTAATAGCGTCCATCTTGCACTTTTTCATCCATTTTTTTGGTCTACACCTCTTTCTACATGTACATTGGAAATCCAGCGACATCTGAAGATTTACTGAGAGGAGAAGTTTAGTAGGGAGCTAAGCCAGGTCAGACTGCAGCTTTTAGTGCTTCCTCTGACAAGTCTATTGCAAATTTTCAAGAGTGTTTAGCTAGCATTTTAGCTGGCCCCATCACCTTGTCACCATATATTTTTCTTGGGCCCCGTCACAACGGGCTTCATGTCGGTAATATGATCTGTCTTTATATTCCAACAGCCGCCATTCAGAATCCAGCTTGAATAATGCGATATAATATCCTTCTACTTTTGACAGAATGTAGTTCATGTGTGGATTGATGGCTCTCAGGTCCGCATACATCAGAGGCATAGCCCTGGATTAATTTTTATAGTCTTCATCAGTAAAAATACACGCGTTGGCACGGTGTCAAAGGTGCAGCCCTTCAGCGGAACTTGTTTGGCTGTGTTGCACTGTGCCAGGATGTGTGTTTTGACTTTGCAGCAATAAAGGATTCATTGGGGCCATTCTGGTCAGAGATGATGGCCTTTATTCAGAGACTGTCTCCATTCCAAATGCTTCTAACCCTACAGCAGGTCTCTTGGGCAGAGTTACTGATTCATTATGAACTACACATGCTAGAACATTCCTTTGCTGCATAAACTAGCTGTTCTAACTTTAAAAGAATGGATACAGTTATAATTAACCTTAAATTCAGTTGAAAAAATCATATCTGTATACGTTGGAAGGATTCTGACAATCTTTACTGCAGATTTTTCTTTACCATGTAAATTACAAACAGACTGCAAACAGGAGGGTCTTCTTTCATTATTGCCAAACGAGCAGTCTCAGTGTTATAATAAGAAACAGAGCACCAAACGCATTTCTTTTTGCACTGGAAAAAAAACCTACAAAATATTGAACCACAAATAAACCATCAAGATTTCAAGATTAAGGCCTCATACACACGGACGTTTTTTGACGCCGGCGTTTTCTGGCATTCTTTGCAGCTCTCCATGTTAGTCAATGGCCCCATAAAAACGTTGGCGTTTTTGAGCTGTAGATGGCGTCGCCGTTAGTGAGCTGAAAGTAGAACCCACGGCCATCGCGTTCTGAGGCTGTAACGTTTTGGCATTTTTTGACGCCGACGCCACAAAAAGCCAACAAACGCCAACTAATATTGTACCGGCATTTTCCGGCGTTTTTTGACGCCGACGTTTTTAGGTTGTAAAATAGCAGAGGGATGATTTTTTTTTAGAAACGCCTATTGACGCCGACGCTCACTTACGCTCACTAACGCCGATGCATAACGCCGAAAAACGCTGATTTTTTTTCCTTGACGTTGGGCCCGACGTTTTGTTTATTTTTAAAGATACACCCGTGTGTATGAGGCCTTAGGATGGCAGGTTGGATTTATCTTTTACATATAACAGGCCAAAGGACATGGATTAACTGCTTCCGGACCGCCCCGCGCATATATACTGCGGCAGGGCGGTCCTTCATCGCAAAATCACATACCTGTACGTGATTTCGTTCTTCGGATCGGGGACGCGCTCCTGTTGTGATTGGACTTAGCAGGAGCCAATCAGCAGGTCCAGGTCCACCGGGACCCACCGATCGTTCCCGAGGCAGACAGAACGGCGGTCTGCCTATGTAAACAAGGCAGATCGCCGTTCTGTCAGAGAAGAATATGGAGATCTTGTGTTTCTGCTAAACAGGAACACGGATCTCTGTCTTCCCCCAGTCACAGCACCCCCCCCCACCCACAGTTAGCAAGCACTCCCTAGGAGTACATTTAACCCTTTGATCGCCCCTGATGTTAACCCCTTCCCTGCCAATGTCATTAGTACAGTGGCAGTGCATTTTTTTTAGCACTGATCACTGTATTATTGTCACTGGTCCCCAAAAAGCATCACTTAGTGTCAGATTTGTACACCGCAATGTCGCAGTCCCGCTAAAAATCGCTGATTGCTGCCATTACTAGTAAAAGAAATTTAAAAAATAAAAATTCCATAACTCTATCCTATAGTTTGTAGACAGTATAACCAATACGCGTATTGGGATTTTTTTTAACTAAAAACATGTAGCAGAATGCATATTGGCCTAAATTGATGAAGAAATTAGATTTTTTACATTTTTTTCATTGGGTATGTTTAATAGCAGAAAGTAAAAAAATATATTTTTTTCTTTCAAAATTGTCGCTCTTTTTTTGGTTATAGCACAAATACCACCAAAAGAAAGATCTATCTGTGGAAAAAAAGGACATCGATTTTGTTTGGGTATATCGCAAAAAATGCCATGGTCATGAAGGGGGGTAGACCTTCCGGAGATAAAGTGGTTAAAGTGGACTTTGTTTGTACCCTTACCCCTAAGGACTGCTTTCAGCTGCATAAAAAAAAGGAAAATCACCATATGGACTGTATTTAATACTATATGCGTGTACATTTGTAACATGCAATCTCAGGTGCATTTCTTTAGGCTGTAGAAAATATGGGCAACAGTCACTTTAGTCAGGTCAGAACAAAAACTGGCTTATTGCTGGTTGTAACATAGGAAGGAGGGTCCTCAAAACATGGATGGTCTCAACACCAGACTAGGCCGTAATCCCTCCTTAATTTCTCATCTTCAAAGGGGGTTGCAAACCCTGTTTTTTTTTTTTATAAAATCAACAAACATACCTATACTTACCTTCTCTGTGCAATCGTTTTGCACAGAGTAGCTCTGGTCCTCTTCTTCTGGGGTGCCCCGCCGGCACTCCAGGCCCCTCCTCTTCATCGGGTGCCCTCACGGAAAGCCGCTTTCCCTGGGGGCATCCGTGCGGGCTCGCTCCCGAGTCCCGCTGCTACGTCCATTGACACAGACAGCGGGACTCGGCCCTGGTCCCGTGTCACTGGATTTGATTCACAGCAGTGAGAGCCAATGGTATTAATCTGTCCAATGAGGAGAAAGACAGTGGCCGGAGCCAATGCAATGGTGCGCATTACTGGATTGGATCGGGATCAGGTAAGAAAAAAGGGGGAGGAGTCCGGTGGGAGCTGCAGTACGGAAGGTTTTTCACCTTAATGCATAGAATGCAATAAGGTAAAAAACCTTGAGGCTTTACAACCCCTTTAACAGTCTTTCTGTAACTTCTGAACATAGACTGTGCTGGCTGGATAAGCAGCTTGGCATTTGACTTCCTGTTCCTGGCAGAACAACACTGAGGTTTTGAAAGGATGGGAGCATCACACCAGCTTGCACAGACTTTTAAAAGATTTTTTATTATTATGGAACAGCCAACACGTTTCGGGGGCTCAAAACTCCCCCTTCATCAGGGCTACAAGCAGGAAGATGCAGGCACTTGGATTTGAAAGGCCTGGACAGGGAAAGACAGCACAACATGCAATGGTTCCTGTGTATACTTTCCATGAAACCAGGCACTCACCTCATCTCTTGTAGGGGATCATCAGAGCTTGTTTTCTCTATGCCAGCACTCTTTAGGGCCTTGTTCACATGGGCATACATAAGCCCACTCCCCGGATGGATGTCAAATTGGGAGCAGTGGCTGTGTCTGTGCAGCTGCTGTGTCCCATTTGACATGAATTGGGCTGCCTGCAGACGAATGCATGGAAAACCTGTGCATCCCATACCTATGCAAACATGACGCTTCACATGAGAGAACAAGCCCTAAAGCTCCAGCAGCCAACATCTTCAGGTATACTTTTCAGGAGGGGTGATCCCTGGTCATTTCTGACCCCTAGGCCCAAAGGTCTTGAGAGAGAGAGACAGATATTTCATACTTGCATCCTCATAGGGTAAAAGACCATGAAGGAAGAGAGAATGGAGGAAGTATTTTATAATTCACCCAGTGTGCAGCACCATGCACCCCAAGGCTGCTGATTGGCTAGGTAATTAAAGTGATTCTAAAGCATTTTTTGACCATACTTCTGGGTCACCAGAGTGCTCTTACTATTGCACACAAGTAAAGTTATTGATAGAGCGCAAATGACCTTCATCCAAAGAGAGAAGGATTGTGCTAGCATATGTTTAGAAGTCCACTTGACCAGCAATCTTAGGGCAGCTGTTAGTGAAGAAGACAGACGTACTTCTGGGAGCAGGAGACAAAAATACACAAGAAGCACCTCTAAGTGCAGCCGTATAAACAGATTTATTAAAACACAATTGGAAGTACTCACAAGGAAATGAAGCAAGGGAGCATTGCAGTGTAAGCCACTGCCGGCTGTACTCAGCAGATACACATGGCAGACCAGAAGTGGAGGAGATGGGGAAACTTCAGTGGCTTCCAGCGCTTCCCGAGTCTAAGAGCAGTGGAGCGAAGTCTCTTCCGTC
This sequence comes from Glandirana rugosa, assembly GCA_018402905.1. Classification (NCBI taxonomy): domain Eukaryota; kingdom Metazoa; phylum Chordata; class Amphibia; order Anura; family Ranidae; genus Glandirana; species Glandirana rugosa. The sequence continues at coordinate 692,350 of BLSH010196346.1, read as the reverse complement.
ACTTCCGGTCGAAGTAGTAGGCGTGCGGCACTGGCGACACGTTGTCGAGGCATATGCCTCTTCCTCAGGCTAATGACACCATGCTGAGTGTGGGCAAATTTAAGGGCAGATCGATAATGACGTGGAGAGAACTCCACGCCCACCGCTCAAGACAGCATGTAATACATGGAATCAGAATCCGGTCCAGGCGGTCTGGGAACAATTTAAAACCATGTTTCAGCAATAGAAAGACATTTCTAAAAACAGTTAAAAACAATTCAAAAAGCAATGTAGGATATAAAATATAAAATACTTTGTGGAGCATAATGGTCACTGTGGGAATAATATGATAATAAATCTTAATAAGAGTATTATGAGCAATCTGAAAAATATTAAAACCAATACTTATGTGTGATGTAAAGTGATAGAAAAATATATGAAATAGTGACAATAGAGCTTATCAATGGGAGGGGAAGAAAAAATGAAGGTGGGGGAGGGGAGGGGTAAAAAAAAAAAA
>BLSH010196346.1:673818-687923 GCA_018402905.1 Glandirana rugosa | reverse complement strand
CCCATTAGTGCCGCTTTATCAGTGCAGCCTATCAAGGCCCATCAGTGCAGCCTATCAGTGCTCATCAGTGCAGCCTATCAGCGCACATCAGTGAAGAAAAAAAATTAACAGTTTTCAAAAGAGGTGATTGTAGCCGTATTAGTGCAATAGTGCCAGAGAAAATTGAGTACTGTCCGTGATACTTTTTTTATTTGCACTAACATAAAATTTTTCAGGACAAGCTTTCGGGTTATCTCCCCTTCTTCAAGGTCCAAGCAGTACTCATTACAAAATTCTATGAAACTGGGTTTTTTTTCAAAATTTTCGATCTTTTTTGTTTTTTTTTTAGTAAAAAATAAAAACCCAGCAGTGATTATATACCACCAAAAGGAAGCTCTATTTGTGGGGAAAAATGATAAAAATGTCATATGGGTACAGTGAATCATGGCCACGCAATTGTTATTTAAAGTGCAACAGCATTGAAAGCTGAAAATTGGTCTGGGCAGGAGGGGGGTTTAAGTGCCCAGTAAGCAAGTGGTTAAATTAAAACAACAACAAAAAAAAAAAACACGTGAAAGTATAAAACGTTGTACAATGCCTTTAGAGAGAAAATTGTTGGGTTTTAATTTAAAAATGGATTTTAAGCTACATATAGGCGAGTGTCACTGGTTTCCGAGGTTGGAATTGGCTTGAATGAAGGGACAAGGATCTTCATACACTTTATCCTCCTCACAGCTGCTGTTTGCAACAAAAAAACAGTTGACACAATTGGACCACAAGTGGCATCTTATAACTCAATATGGATGGAAACCCCTTCAACTGTTAGGAGGTTTGAGATGCTGCATTCATTAAAGTATTGTGATGCTGAGTTTCTAGATCCAGAACATGAACCTTCAGGATGCGAGAGCTGTATATTATCGAAGCAGCTGTGGCACCCCAGGCATAGATACATATTTGAACAGCTGAAATCTTCAAGATCCAAATACCTACTGGCATGAATTTTAGGCTACAACTACAGTTATTTACAATGCAATCTCCAACTGGAATTGGATCATACACGCTGAATATATTGGCGTGCATGATCCTTAAATAAACAGTATGTTTGTAGGGAGGCCAAAAATCGAAAGGCTTGCATGAGCAAATTGCTGAAATGTAAACAGGAAATTTAACACAGAAACTAATGAGACATTTCCTTTAACTATCTTTTCAATTTCCTTTAACTATGTTAACCACTTGAGTCTCAGGGCCTTTCTGTCCCTAAATCTCCTAGAGTTCCAAGTATTTTGTTAATTTCAGTGATGTCTCTGTTCTGCCCATTATATATTGCATTATATATTTTAGGTTTTGTAGTCTACCCTAATGTATTACACATCATTTTTTGGGGGAAGCGATAGGGCTTTAGTTTGCCTTTCTAAGTAAGTGGTCTTGCTGTGCGCCACAAGCCACGCATTGTTGAAGCCTATTAGAGCTTATGGCTCTAATGAGATGCTTCAAAGAACCCCCCTTCCCTGGGAATTCATGCGGCCAGCGCCCCAAAGGAGCCTACCACATGAATAGGGGTGGCCACAGCGGCCATAGATAGATTCACGCTATGCATGAATCTATCCATTTAGCATATAGGGGGTGGCTGGAGAAAGGGGGTGGCGCCTGTGCGCCCTAATGGACAGGCCTCCTCTGCTCTTGGATGTGTATCTTAAAGCGGTTGTATCATGAAAAATGTAACTTTTACCTACAGGTAAGCCTATAATAAGGCCTATAATAAGGCCTATAATAAGGCTTACCTGTAGGTAAAATTAATATCTCCTAAACTTGTACAGTTCAGGAGATATTCCCACTGCAAGCAGCCGCTGACGTCACGGCGCATGCGCAGTTGTGTCCCGACGAAGGCCCGGCACATAGCGCCGGACCTTGCCCAAAAGTCCGCCGTAAAGACGTCTCTCCACTCCGGTCACTCACAGCGCCGGAGCCGCAAACCCGCAAGGATCCATTGACGGAAGATGGCAGCTCCCTCTTCGGGGACCAGGCGGACCTGTCAGAGCTTCATTCTGAGGTAAGTATTTCATAATGAGCTAGTATGCCTTTGCATTTCTTTTTTTTTTAAGGGGATACAACCGCTTTAAAGAACACAACATACAGGAATATGGGAAATAATTATCAACGCTGACACACGTACACCTACACAGGTTGAACTGGATAGACTATTGTCTTTATTCAACCTTACCTATTATGTAACTATGTAACTTAAAGTGGTTTGTAAAGCTTAGTCATGAAATCTGAATAAAGCACATACAGTATATCTGTAGTGTTTACTTATCTCTCTCTAAAGATCTAAGTGTTGTTTTTCTCTGGTGCTTCGTTCCTCTGTTATCAGCATGAGTCACTTCTGAGAAGTTTTGGCAACACTTGAAATAAATTTGTGAAGGGAGAGGGAGCTTAGCACATTTAGCACACAGCTTGTCACAATACAGCTCTGTATCCTTGTTTGCTGTGTGGAGGGGAGAGTGTGCCTTTCTTCTAATCAGCTCTCACACAGTGTAACTGCATCTCTCCGCGCCATCCTCTGCGATACTAACCGATGGAGAAGGATTTTAACATGATGCTTGGGTGTTTGTAAGAGAAGACTGCAGATAAACAAGTAAAACTTATGTAGGTGGATTTGTTTCATCTCTGTGTATCACCTGAAGCCAGTCACTTCACTGGGTATACGAAAGGGTTTACAACCACTTTAACTGCCACAGTATATACTCCCCTTCACTTCACTCCCCTACTGCTTAAAGTGATTATAAATCTTTGCTTTTTTAAAAAAAAATAATAAACACGTCATACTTACCCGCTCTGTGCAATGGTTTTGTACAAAGCATCCCCAATCCTCCTCTTCTGTGCTCCTGGCTCCACCTCTTCTGCAAGTGCCCCCATAGGAATCCACTTCCTCTGGGGGCACTAATGCTGTCTCGATCCAGAGCCATGCTGCCTGCATCTATAGACACAGACCTTGTTGCAGGATTTCATTGACAGCAGCAGGAGCCAATTTCTTCCGTTGCTGCCTCTCTGTCAGGAGGGAGGGAGAAATCTGCTGCTCTCGGTCACAGCACTGGATCCAGATCGAGCTCAGGAAAGTATAAGGGGGAGGGGGGATGGAGATTAATCCTGTGCACAGAAGGTTTTTACCTAAACGCAGAGAATATATTAATGCAAAAAACCTTAAGCCTTTAGAACCACTTTAATTCAGCCATCAGGAATGAAGATAAAGAGCCTGATTTCTGAGTATGGGGGAGTATGTGACTCATGCCTTCTCACCAACATCTGGTTCATAGTGATGAGAGTCCTTAGAATTGTATAAGTCAATCAAGACTCAAAGCATCCTCTCTTCACTCCTTGCAGCTGAACAAACAGTGATGAGTGTATAAAAGGTGTGTACGTACAATTGTGGAAGTCAGAAGATAAAGTAGCTGTAAATGATTGTTTGCTAAAGCATTGTGTGTCAATTGTCATTTTTTTATATGAAAATACTTATTTTCCCTTTTTTTAATCCTTTGTTGCATCTCAGCACTGCTCTTTCCAGCTCCTTTTTGTCTCCATGCACTTCAACAATTACTGCAGTGGCTTTTCTCAGGAAAGGTTTCCTGTATGTGACAGCTGTAGACCTTACCTGCATAATGTGTATAGACACGCCACTTGTTGCCTCCATCAGAAGACAGGGTGACAACACATTAGGAGAAGTAGGAGACTGAGACAGAGCATTGTCAATCTATAAGGCCCCTTTCACACTGGGACCGCCCGAGCTTCAGCGGTAAACCACCACTAATTTAGCGGTGATCTACTGTTGTAATAGCAGCGCTATGGAGCCGCTATTCGGGCGGCAGCACGGCACTCTTAACCCCCCCACAAGGGGTTAAACAGGGGTTAAAAGTGCCGGCTCCCGGTGCTCCCGGAGCGGTGTACAACCGATAGGGGAGCACTGCCCATTCAATCTAATGGCAGGGGCGGTGGAGGAGCGATGAATACACCGCTGCCCACATTCCTGAAAAATCATGCTTGCATGATTTTCTTCAGCGCTGCCCTAGCGCAACGCCTCAGTCAGAAAGCATCCATTGAGATGCATGAAAATCATTTTTAAAGCATTATTGCTGCGGTAATTTTAGCTCTATACCGCTGTAATAACGCCCCAGTGTGAAAGTGGCCTAACTGGAAGTATCTGAACAAGGACCTTTATGGCAAGATAACCTTTTTTTTTTTTTTTTTAATCGCTTGAAATTACATTACTGTATTAAATATTGAGTTTACATATATTTTAAGGACTGGCTCTGGATGTGTGAAAATAAAGGATTTGCGTGACTCTGTCCACTCTACTAAAATGAGGAATAATCCTCTTATTTTTAGGGTATGCAATGTATTGAGACATGTGCATTCTTTCTGTTCTAACAAGGCTCTACCTTGCTACATAGTGTTTGAATAACAAATTCTATGTTTTGCTTATTGCAAAGGAGAAGCAATTTCGGTGAAATTTTGCCGAGCAGAACCTCTCATTTTTTACATTTTTAAAAAATGTATTTAAAATTTTTTTTTCAGGGGGGAAGGGGTGTAAGTAGGTTAGCTTATTTAATTTCATTAGGTGTTCTTTGTGCAGCACACCCCCATAGGAACTGCTGATAAGGATGGGCTTGGGCTTGTTCAGAACCGAACGTGCCCGAGCGCACCGGGAAGTGAACCCTGCACTGCGCTAATCACAGGCCATGAGACATTCCTCGATCACTGCAGCCGTGCATCAGGGAAATGTCTCATTGCCTGTGATTAGTGCAGTGCAGGGTTTTCACTTCCTGGCGGGCTCGGGCACGGTCGGTTCCAAACAAGGCCGAGCCCATCCTTAACTCAGTGTTGCCCACTGTCAGTATTTTTACTGGCAGCCAGTAAAAAACAGGCACTTTTCTCCTGCCAGTAAATGCCAGTAAGAGGAAGAGGTTGCCAGTAAAATATATGGCTGTGACGCTCTGCTCGGAACTGCGCATGTGAAGTTTGGGTCTGGAGTCAGCCCAGATCATCTGAGTGCCTGCTAGGAGGCAGTTCCTGAGCGAGTCGTGTGATGTCATGGTTCAAGGGAGGCGAGTGAAATGACCAGAGCCTAATGTGTGGGTCTGCAGGATGGGAGCAAAGCAAGCCAGGAGTGGACTGAAGGGACCACCTGGCGTGGAAAGAGACTGTGACCTAGGAGGAGACGTCATGCCGGTAAGGGTCATCTTCTGTGCTGCTGCACATTGCTGTCAATGTGACTGTGCAAGTCAATTTCATGTGTGTGCCTGCCTATTCTACTTTCTTGACCTTCTGAATCCTGTCCCTGAGCTACTTACTATTTCGAAAATAAAATAAGAAATATGTTTTTTTGCCTTAATATCTAACTTAAATCAATTTTATAACTGCATATTATACTTATTTGTAGCCTAAAAACTGTAATTTTGTAACTTTTGGAAATGCCAGTAAAAACTTGGCTGGGCCAGTAAATTGTGGGTGTCGTGTCAGCAAATTTCAATTGGGTAGGTTGGCAACACTGCCTTAACTGATGATGAACTTGGATCCCCCACTCCTGCACAGCCAGGCACACCAAATTTTCACAGGCACTCCAGAGTCAGAGAACAGTCTGTGACTTTGTTTTTGTTGTTTATTGAGGGTTAATAACTTGGATGGGGATGGGAGGGTATGGGATGCCCACTTGACTTCAGGGATATCTTCCTATATACAGTCTCCTCTACTTTTTTCCCATACACATTTGCTTGCTCCAGCTGAATCACTGTTAGTTGATCTGACAGGCTCTCAGTCAGATTTAGCAATGGCCCTTTATGGGCAGGAACCTACAGCCCTTTGTTGCAAAAAAATACAGTGAACAGCTTGTACTTCTCTTCTGTGGCTACTGATCCCAGCATAATATCTTCAGGCACTGGCAATTCCGCTGGCTGCAGCTGCCTCTTTCACTAGCCCTCCAGGATAACTCCCCACACCAGTCTTCATCAACCCACCTGGCTGACTCTCACCAGGAGATCTCCTAGGAAAGGATGAAGACTTAAGCACACCACTGTCTTCCCCCCTTGTTAGTCCCCAACAGTGCCGATCTACTCACGCTGTCGTCTCTTGCTCCCATGCCTCCAGGAAGGGCTTCCTCCCCTGTGTTGTGGCAGGATCCAGCACCAAGCCCCGTCCCAAGGCAAGACACCCCCCCAAAATAAGGGTCACCCCTGAGGGCCACCGATAGCCTCCTCAGCACTGTATCTCCATCTTCCACCCGACTACCCCTGCTGGCATGGCTCATGCCTATTTATGAGGTAAGTTCTGCCCCCTTTCAGCCCACTACTGGGGATTGGCAGAGGTCTCATAAATATTCCAGGCAGCTCCTCCTAACCTCCACCTACTCGCACTAGAACATTCTCCAATGCCCCAGAAACAGGGGGAAGCACCAGAGGAGCTGTCAGGATGAGTCATCCAGTCTGACTTACTGAACCCTGACCCAGATTCCATAGGTCATAAACTCTAACACTACTTCTAGCACACACTAGATGGTGCTACATTTGTATTTGTGTTTTTTTTTTATTACAGTGTATTTAATTGCTATTTGAGTACTGTTTTCTTTTCTTTTTTTTTTTTTTTAACATATTTTTCTCTGGCATTCGTATGAAAAAAAAAACCCAAAACAAAAACTAACCAGGCTAATGGGGGGGGCTTGGCTCAAGATTATGTCCAAAGTAATTTACATATTTCAATGGGCCATTTAAAGACCATTGCTCCCCAAATACAAAAAATAATAATTTTGCCTTCTCTATTGATTCAAATGCATTTAGCCAAAATGAAGACATTTTGCCAAAATCTCCTGTTTTTGCTAGAGTTTCAGGTAGATGAAAACTCAGTTTCAAACAAACACACAGATTTGATGGCAAGCTGGGGGTTATGGGAGAACATTGATTTTCTGAGATCCTCTGCACAGTATGAGCCCAGGAGAGCTCAGAATTGTGCATTTTAGCAGGTGTAAGCTAAAGGGTTAAGTGATCAATGTGCAAAGGAGGTAGTTAAGGTTTCCTTTGGAGTTCAGCAGTGTGTAGTCTAGCAAAGAGGATTTTTTTTCTAAGGTTAGAGAAGACCTGACCACTGATTGGAGGGCACGCATTGTGGGTTTTATTTTTCCCTGTGACATTCTGGCATCTGCAGCACTTTGCCTATTTCTCAATAGGCACAATCATGAAAGTTTGCCTAATCTGATCTTAGATGTTTGTGCAACAATTAGTTATAAGAAAGGACATTTGGTGGTTAAATGGAGAAGCCTGGGACAGTTAATGTCTACTGTTTATAATCACTTGTAGTCATTTTGGAGATACAGTGCATCTGGAAAGTATTCACTGCGCTTCACTTTTTCCCCATTTTGTTATTTTACAGCCTTATTCCAAAATGGATTGAATTAATTATTTTCTTCAAAATTCTACAAACAATTCCCCATAATGACAATGTAAAAGATGTTTGTTTGAAATCTTTGCAAATTTATTAAAAATAAAAAAACAAAAAAAATCCCATGTACATAAGTATTCACAGCCTTTGCTCAATTCTTTGTGAAAGCACCTTTGGCACCAATTACAGCCCCAAGTCTTTTTGAGTATGATGCTACAAGCTTGGCACACCTATTTTTGGGAAGTTTCTCAAATTCTTCTTTTCAGGACCTCTCAAGCTCCATCAGGTTAAATGGGGAGCGTTGGTTCACAGACATTTTCAGATCTCTCAAGAGATGTTCAATCAGGATCAAGTATGGTCTCTGGCTGGGACATTCACAGAGTTGCCCCATGGCCACTCCTTTGTTATCTTGGCTGTGTGCTTAGGGTCATTGTCCTGTTGGAAGATGAACCTTCACCTCATTCTGAGGTTCAGAGCGCTCTGGAGCAGGTTTTCATCAAGCATGTCTCTCTACATTGCTGGATTCATCTTTCCCTCAATTCTGACTAACCTCCCAGTTCCTGTAGCTGAAAAACATCTCCACAGCTTGATGCTGCCACCACCATGCTTCACTGTAGGGATGGTATTGGCCAGTTGATGAGCGGTGCCTGATTTCCTTCGGACATGGCGCTTGCCATTCAGGCCAAAGAGTTCAATCTTGTTTCATCCATCAGGTGGGCTGTTATGTGTCTTTTACTGAGGAGTGGCTTCCGTTTGGCCACTCTACCATAAAGGCCTGATTGGTGGAGTGCTGCAGAGATGGTTCTCTCCTGATCACTCAGTTTGGCTGGGTGGCCTGCTCTAGGATGAGTCCTGGTGGTTCCAAACTTCTTCCATTTACGTATGACGGAGGCCACTGTACTCATTGGGACCTACAGACATTTTTCTGTACCCTTCCTCAGATCTGTACCTTGATACAATCCTGTCTCAGAGGTCTACAGACAATTCCTTGGACTCCTCCCATTCTACAGAGCAGACAAAAACACACTTTATATAGTTTTTTTTTTTTACAAGATCTTTAGAATAGTTAAAGGAGAGTGGGGTGGATAGGGAATTTTAATTTCTCCCTGGAGATTAGCTTTATGTGACTAAGACCTTTAGGTATATAGAGGGATGATTTTCATTGCCCTGCCCACTCTCCTGAAATTACCAATAGACCCTTTTTTTCTTGGACATGCATCGGAAGCAAAGGCACAAATACAGCAAGTCACTACAAGAAATTTTACATGGATCAATTAAATAGTGGAATATCAAAATCTTTTGATAGCCAGCTTAATCTTTGCACATGAAAATGTTTAGCTCTTGGTCAAATACATTCTCCTGGCAGCAACAATAACAGAGGCTAGTACAGACAGTGTTTCCCTATGGAGCAACAAAAGCTAGCGGTCAATGCAGCAAGAGAACTCATTAAGGAGAAGAGTTAGCGTTTCAAAGAGCTCGCTGAACAGCAGGGACCAAAAACACCCACAGGTATAGCAGACACGGTCAAAAAGGCTGCAGCATTACTTTAAGGAGCGTAGTTACAATTTTAAAGTGATTAAAAAGATATACATTATTAATGAGATATCGTGGCTTGGGTTGCATCTTTGGTTCACAGATGTAAATTTGGGACCTTGCTTGAAAAGATGTAGGAGTTTATGGCACACTCATTCTAAATAAATTAAGGGGGAATAAAATGACACAATTAATTTACTAATTGTATATCGTTAGAAACAATGTTTTTAAAGACCAATAAACTGAAAGAACAAGCTGTCCACTACAAAACAGGTATTTCATATATATAGTCAAATACTTTTATATAATCCAAATTAAAGGGCTTTACCATTATGTAATGAAGGTACCCTTGGAAGACTGGCTGTGCTGAATTCGCCTTGACAGTGGATAAGTGATACCTAAATATAATACTGGCGCCATGGACATCTGATTAGTGCATAAACATGCATGTGCAGTTTATAATAGCATGCATGTTTAGCTACAATTGTTTTGATAAGCAATTTTTTTTTCATTGATTTCTTTGGTTGACATCCTATGTCTTTGGGCACCATAAGGGAACTCATTGGAAGTGCAGGGGAAGTGCTAAGTTAAGCAAGCTCATAGACTTCTATGCAGAGTGCTGAGAATCCTTGGAGTTTTAGTTTGAGATAGCAGCCATATAATGGGCCCAATTGGCTCCTTACACTACAGATCCCAATATACACTGTGCAGTAGGATGAGTGAGAGATGATTTTTATTAAACTGCCCGGAAAAGTTCCTCCTTTTGGCGATGAGGAAGATAGAGTGCCAGTGGAAGACCATACCAGTGGAGATCCACACCTGAGACTGGGAGTGAAAACTCCCGGAGGCAGCGAAGTACCGTCCACATTACAGTACCTGCACTGGTGCTGCAGGGAGACTGGAGCATCCACTCAACTTCTGCTTCCCACTGCTAATAATATTAGTAGGGACTAAGCCACTGGGAGCAGAAACTAAGTGTACCCAATTTATACTGCACCCATACTGCACACTATACTACACTTATTCCTAACCTAGACTGCACCTATACCAGACCTATACCACATTATACCAAACCTGTGTTGAGGCTATACTGTGCCTATACTGTACCTACACTGCATGCAGGTTAACTGGGACTGTTGTTAAGTGCACCAACACTCTTAAAGGGTCCCAATGATAGCTGGCAGAGGAACATCTCAAAGGACCGCCCCTCCCATAATAATTGTTTGTTTCCCCGTTCCCCTCCCCCCTCTACCATTCTCCTTTTCTTTTGGACAGTGCATACCCAGTTGGTGTAGGACTAGCATCGTTGCCATGAATGCGCTCTGGCATTATAGTTTCAGCACTCAGTTCACTGCTGCACTTGGGATGGCCTTGCTACTTTTTATGCTAATCTGGATGCTAAATGTCATCTTATACCTAGTCCCTACTGTTAATCACTTTGTATGCTAAATTGTATTATTGCCATTGTTAATCCATTTTTTGCTTGCCTAGTTACCAACTTTATTGAGTGACAGTATATTAAAGTGGAGTTACACCCACAAAAACATCTTTACATTTTTCAAATCCTCTAATCATTATGAAAAACCTTTGGAGAAAAAAAATTATACTCACCCTAAGTGCCCTGTTGCTATATGGTCCCTGTAATCTTCCACTTCCTGATCCACGGCGCTCTGCTTCACTTCCTGCCTATCCTGGGCTCATGGGAGATGTGAGTCATCATTTCCCATGAGTCAGTGGGCGTCCCTGAGTAGTAAAATTGCGTCATTGTGCATGCGCAAGATCAGGAGGTGCATGCTGGTTACCCAACATGCACCTTATACAGGAAAAAAGGTGCGAGTGGGCTTCAGATGCCCACAAGCAAAGTGGGTACACATAGGGTCACGAAAATCAGCAAAGTAAGTCCCAAAAACATATTTATACCAATCGCTATTAAATATAGCAATACTTTTATTTCATTTACCGTATATACTCGAGTATAAGCCAAGTTTTTCAGCACATTTTTTGAGCTGAAAAAGGCCCCCTTGGTTTATACTCGAGTCAGTGTCTGTGGGTGATGTGAAGAGATGAGTAAATTCCCATTGCACAGAGCGTGCTGCTTCTAAGAGCCGCTCTGTGCATGAAACTGTGAGCTAATTACATTGGAATGCAGAGAATGCAGAGAGAGCTGTCAATTGATGTCGGGAGGTGGGCGGGACACGTGGGTGTTAGCTGTTCAGTCCCGCCCACTTCCGATCTCGGTGAAGATCTGACAGCTCTCTCTCTGTATTCTCAGCATTCTCTGCATTCCGATGTAATTAGGTCACGGTTTCATGCACAGAGCGGCTCTTAGAAGCAGTGCAGTGCTTTGTGAATCTACCATACTCATCTATTCTGCCAGTGCCAGCCAGTACCATTCAGTGCCAATCAGTGCCACCTGCCAGTACCATCCAGGGCAGGTGGTAATGGCTACAATACCTGTGTTCTGGCTACAATCCCTGTGTAATGGCTGAGTCCCTGTGTTTTGGCTACAATACCTGTGTTCTGGCTACAATCCCTGTGTTCTGGCTACAATACCTGTGTTCTGGCTACAATCCCTGGATTTGTGCCTGTTTTCTTTGATATAGTGCTACTAATGGGTACTAAGTAATACTTTCCTTGATTTCCTGTGGTATTGTAGGTTTGTGCATTCAGCCTGGTATGTCTAGTAGCTAAGGTTCTTACGAAAGCTGAGGCAAAGGACAAAGGAGCCATACTAATTAGCTGCTCCTATGGGGGTAGCGCTACATATATATATATATATAAGCACTTACAGTCTCTGGTTGACCCTTTTCTGAAAACTGGTTGCAACCAATCTGACAGCTTGTATGCCGCCATAGCACAGAGTGTTGCTGTGCCCAGAAATGGCATTTAGCAGCCTCTAAACGCAGGAAATATCCAAACCCATGGAACTATATGAGTGTAGCCCTACACTACTGGTTTTCTCTACAACAGTTTAACAAGGATTGTTGACTGCCCAAATTGACACACAAATAGACCATAGGGAGAATACCTACAAATATCTGGATTAAATACCAACGTGGTTCAGCACTCAAGTACCATGTGTATGTCATAGCCAAATTTACTTTCCCATAAACTTTGCAATATTAACACCAAATACATCCATGGTAAAACTATGCTGTCATTGCCCTTTAAGGTTTAGTACCTCTTTATAAAAGATATTCACTATCTTTTTCACTATTCACTATTAGACTATATATAATACTCTGTTTATCATTTGGATGCAGAACTGAAATGGGTTATAACTGCTTGTTTTTCAGAATTGATTTGGCAAACAAAATTTATATCTGTTATTGGTCTTATAGGAGTTTCACTGATGTGAAATTCTTGCAATATCTTCCCAGGAGCAGTGAAAATGTTCCAGCATCATAAAATGGCAAGTTATGATGTGGAGTGACAAAAACCCCCCGAGCCGCGTTCCTCTCATCATCTGGTCAGTGTTACATTTGGCGGCACAGCCAGGGATCTCAAAAACGGCTAGTGTTGTCTAACGACACAGCTGGGAGCATTTATAAAAGTAAACAAAAAAGTATATCTAATCGTCCTCTTTTTATCTAGTAAAATTACATATAAGTGGCCGGGGAAAACATGTATTTGATTCATCTGCTGGAAGGTATCGGTGAAGTGTGGCTTTCAGCAATGAGAACTAAACACGGTGAACATCGGGTGAATGCAAACGCTACTCCTTCAAATACTTGCTAGTATGAACAGCTGAATTTAAAGTATATGTAAACCCTAACAATGAACGTCTCTTATTTGCTCCCTTTTGGTCTGTTAACCATACCATTGAAAATGTTTTAATATATTTTCATGGCAAAAAAATGCCTGTTAATAATATAAGAAATTCAGAGTTATCCTGTGTCCTGTTGTCCTGTACCTGTATGAGGAGCTTGAGACGACAAGGGTGGTCCTCTGCACGATTCCCGTCTGAGCAACCCTGGAGGTTGAGACAGGATTTACAAGGGTGATGGAAGGGCTCAGGTGCCAGGGAGATGGAAACGAACCCTTGAACTTGGGAGTGCTGGTATCAGACAAGCACAAGTACAGTGGGTAGGATACCCAGAATATACCAAGTTCAGTTATGAATAAGTCGGGTCACAAGCTTAGTTTGATAACAGTCAATCAGGAAGGTTTCAAATCCTAAGCAGGATAAAGATCAGAAAAAAGTAGAGGTTGGTGCAATGCAGGCAGCGAGGTACAGAGTTGATAGTCAAAGTCTTGGTCAGAAGAGCAGCAACCATAGGCAGACAAAATAACAATAAATGGAAAGGCGCTAAACCAATACATAGTATAAGATCAAGTGCACACATATATGATATTCATGCATAAACAAAATGAATAAGCTAAAAGTACAATAAAACAGACGGATACCAACGACATAATTGGTCACCATAAACATATACAATAATTCATTGTAAAGCGTAACTTCTCTTAAGAGTGTCAAACATTAAAGGATGACTTTAAATTCAAAATAAGTGAAAGTTCAGTGCAAAAAACTGTGTTGAAAAAGCACAGTTAAAAGTGATTGTGCTACAAAAAATATAAGTCCAGTGCTGCTGTATTGCTCATGCAGCCCAGTGTTTTAATCCAAGAAAGTGAGTGAAATCTACCAATAAGTGCAATGGCCACTCACCTTATTCAGGAGAATATCAAGCAATAAGTAAACCACTGATCTCCAGGCAATCTTTGTCATTCCATCAGGTGACAGATCTATTCGCATATATGTGGTACACCTCAAAGTAACGGAAAATATATACGCTTATCTAGACAGTGGACTACCTTACTGTTTCTAACGGACCTCTAGTCACCAAATGAATAACGAACTATAAGAGGACTTATTCCACTCACCGGTAACGTGAATAACCATCTAAAGTGAGTGAAAGAACCTAATTTTGTGACCCGACGTACTCGTTATGTCGTCGTGACCTGAATATAAAAAACATCGTGTTAGTGAAAATTGACACGAAAAAGTTGTGTCAAAAAACGTGACTTGAAAGTGAATAAAACTTAAATTTCAGTAGGAAATTACAAACTGTGAGAATTCTCTTCAATGCGAAATGTTACTTAATAACATATACAAATACCACTGGTTAATACACTTAATAATATACAAACACTATAAATGAAAATCGAAT